>PVKM010001199.1:0-82966 GCA_004027735.1 Carollia perspicillata | reverse complement strand
GAGCACTCCCATTGTGGTAGTTGAAATACTTTTGCAAAAATTTTTAAAAGAATCCTTTTTCTGCCTGGCTGGGTAGCTAAGTTGATTACAGCGTCGTCCTGCTGCAAGGTTGTGGGTTTGATCCCAGGGCAGGGTACATACAAGAACCAACCAATGAATGCACAACTAAGTGGAACAGCAAATCAAATTGATGTCTGTCTGTCAGTCTCTCTATCCCTAAAATCAATAAATAGTTGTTTTAGCAAGGAGGGCTTTGAATGCCCCAAATGAAACCCTTGATTGGGCAGATTCTTATTAGCAAAAGGAATTCAAGAAAAAAATAAAAAGCACTTTGCATGCATAATTTTTAGCTAAACAGAGGTTAATATGGAACTTTCCCCTCGAGAAATCTGTGCAGTATTTGCTGTTAATGCAGACACTAAACATTTATGGCAGAATGAGTAAACAACTTCAAATCAAAAGCTTGGGAGGAGTGCTCATTATCTGGGTACAATCAGTGAACTTAGTTAACAAAAGGAAACCAAATCCAGGACACCTGCACTTCAGTTTAAGTAAAATGAACACAGATGGACTCAAGTTCTGATAACGAGGGTCCTAAAAATCAGGGCCCAAGCAAAGAATGTGGGAAACTCCATTAAACTGAGTGAAGGACAACTGTATGGGAAATGGGAAAATGGACTATTTCTGCATTCCCTGGCTTTCTGCACCCTTCCCCTCATATGTTAGACGATCTCAGTGGCTATCTTAAGCAGAAAGGGGATTTCCTGGAAGAACATCGAATGGCGCGCCGTTTTGGTGGTAAGGAAGGGGACTGAGGGAGGCTAGATGGCCGGAACCAGAGCTAAAATCAGTCCTCAACTGGCCACTGCCAGTGAGTGCTGGACACCACCCCAGGGTCTGCTGCCATTGCCCCGCCAGACTGTGGATATCCCAGACACTGTGGGTCGACTTCTACTTACTCCTGTGTAACTCAGTCCAGATTCAAAGTCTCACGTAAGAGCATCCAGTCTACCAAGAAGCTTAGGTCACTTTCCCCCCTCACCCTAGGCTCACTGTGGGGCAGGGCCGAGGGCAGAAGGTGAGCAACCGAACACTAGGGACCCTGTAGTGGGAGAAGAGATCCTGCCACCCACCAAAATCCCCCAGTGGAAAGTTCCCAAACAGGATAAGCAGGAGAGGGTAAGATACTGGGCAGCCAAAAATATTACAAATATTCATTACGTCCATCTTTCAGGAATATGAAGACATATAAAGGAATCTTGCCCTATCTATCCAACAGCAACTAATTCTTCATTTCTACAACTGTGGGCAATAAGTTACTGGATTAGCAATCACTTGATTCAAACCAAGCCATACATACACGCATGCACACGCACACAAATCGATCCACTGATTTTTCTTCTACGTTTACTAGTATTCCTGTTACGAAAGGGAAACAATTTTCATTGTCGCTGGTTAAAGAAAGGAGATGGTCACAGGTGTCATTCAATGGCACCTATAACACGGCCCCTAACCTCAGAGGATGATCACACACTAATGTAGTTTACCAAAGAAATTACAATTGTGAGCAGTCGATTTCATCCGTGTGGAGAACCATGAAGTCCTATTTAAAGGACCCCCTTTAAAAAGATGCTCCCCCACACCCTCTTGCTGAAAAGGGGAAGGTCATCTGGGGCACTGTTCTCCTGTTTACTTTGGTTCCTGAGCGAGCCCTTGTGGGTTTTTATTACCTTATCTGCTATTTGTAAATCAAGAGCATTAGGAAAATCTACCCGCCCCGAACTCAGTTTCACATTTAGCCTTCGTATAGCCGCCTTGTTTAGATGACCATTCCTCATTCAGGAATACTCATACACATTACGTCTGGGCTGTTGTTGTTTCAGATTACTAATGCCTTGAAAGGCAGGAGCCCTGTCTGTTTAATTAATTGTGTTTAACACCAGGCATTGGTCATTATGTGTAAGGCTTTTAATGCTGCTGTGGAACATAACAATAATAAAATACTTCCCCCAGCTACAGCAAACATAATCTCTCTTCATATAAGACAGGGTTGGCAAATGATAGTCTGGGCGTCCAAATGCAGCTTACTATCTTTTTTTGTCTGTTTTTGTAAATAAAGTTTTATTCAAACACAATCCTGCTCATTTGTTTACACAGTCTGTGGCTGGTTTCCTGCTCCAATGGCAGAGTTGAGTAGTTGTGTCAGAGATTATATGGGCTGCAAAGCCTAAATTATACATTACCTGGCCATTTACCAAAAAGTTTCCTGACCATTGGTCTACATTAGTGGTTCTTACCTAGATGGTAAGATGGGATCACCTGTAAAATCCCCCCAAAATGAAGATCCCTGGCCCCACACCAACACCTCAAATCAAAATCTCTAGTGTCAGAGCTGGAGACATACAGTTTTTTTGAAGTTTACAGTAAAACTGAGAATCACCAGCCTAATGCGGCTGGTATAATTATACTATACTATACACAGTACCCAGTATAATTTAAAAATAACTCATTCATTGAGCATCTGTTAGCTGTCAGGCACTGTACTTGAGGGTCTCCATGTATTTTCTCATTGTAATCTCCTAAAACCCATCTTAGATACATGTTACAATCGTTAGTTTAAAGGAAATCAAAACTTTCTAAGCTTAACTTGTACAAGCTCAGTAGGAAGTGGTGGAGCAAGGGTCAGCACCAGGTCTTTCTACGTGTCCGAGGTCGACAAGAGAAGACAAATATCCAGGCGGAGAAGGACTCGGACTCTCATCCCTTGAGCTTGCTCTTCCTCTGCGAGAGCTGTAGGCGTCTCCCATCACGGATGCTACACCGGCCTGCACGAGAAAGACCGGCCTAACCTCGGCTGCAGACCCTTCCTATGATAGAAGGTAGTACAGCTGAGAAACGACTGAAGCCTCCACATCAAACTCGATTCAAAGGTAGAGGAGATGAGAGGGAAATAAACTCATGGAGTAACCTGAAGCTGAATGTTCATCTTCAGTGAGAACTCGACCACAGGGACATCTTTCCATCTGGGTGGTGACCTGCCTCCAAGGTGCAGAGCTCATCTTTAGCCCCTAACTTCTTGGAACATCGTAAAGAACTCGAAAGACTTCCCTAAGTCTGGATCCTAGAAAGTAAGGCATGGAGCAAAACGAAGTTTCCTCTCCTTGCTTAAAGCTCATCTTCAAATTCTGGTTTCCTGAATGATTTGCACATTAATGTCCCACTTTTTCTTAACTGGGGACTCATGACATGATAAACCTAAGAGTGCCCAGCAGACACGGAACATACAATTGTACCAGAGAATGTCATTTGGTTACAAAACATATTTGACCTCAGTATATCTGTGATTGCTTAGACAGGATGGAACTCTAAATGAGGTTCAAACTATTAGCTATAAAAATAGTAATCCTTTCATTAATCCTCTCATACTAGTCTTGAGTCTATTCACATTCCGGTATGTGTTTTCTAGTATCTGGTGGTATTACTCAGATAATTTTGGTAATCAATTTTTTATTTTAGTATCCTATTTCTGGGTGCTAATTTATACCCTCAAAACCATTGGTATTTTATGATACAAGGAGTAATTAGAAAAAGAAAAGCTTCAGATTTGACTGGGTATATTTAAAATTGTACATTCACAAGGGTGCCTTTTATTCATAAGTATAATATGCTTTTTTTAAGATTTTATTTATTTTTAGAGAGAGGGGAAAGAAGAGAGGAAGAGAATCATCAAAGTGTGGTTGCCTCTCACATGCTCTCAAATGGGGACCTGGCCCACAACACAGGCATGTGCCCTGACTGGGAATTGAACTGGCAACTCTTTGGTTTGCAGGCTGGCACTCAATCCACTGAGCCACACCAGCCAGGGCATAAGTATGATATTCTTAAACTGAGTATTTACTATCGTTATGGGCTAAATTGTGTCCATTCCTTCCCCCATAATTCACATGTGACAGTCCTAAACCTTAGTACCTTAGAATGTGGTGCTATTTGAAGACGGGGCCTTTAAAGAAGTAATTACGGTAAAATGAGGTCATGTGGGTAGGCCCTCACCCAATATGCCTAGTGTCCTTACAAGAACAGGTGATTAGGACACAAACACAAAGCCTTCACAAGCCAAGGAGAAAAGCCTCAGAAGAAACCTAACCTGCCTACACCTTGCTCTTGAACTTCTAGCCTCCAGAGAGCTTTGAGAAAATTTCTGTTGTTTAAGCCGTCTAGTCTGTGGTATTAGTCATGGCAGCCCTCGCAGACTAACACAATAACGAAGAAAATGGTATTCCATACAGTTTTGTCCCATGAAAAATAGAGCTGCTTTCTCTTACAACACTTTAAAGTAGTGCCTAGAATGGGCCTCTTTGTTGAAAGTTGTTTGATGCCTCTTCAGTAAAAAGGGGCTGTTTCCTAGCACTCTAACGTAAGTCTCAGAAGGTCAGTTGAAGTTCAGACATGCTCCATGTTGAGTTGGAAGCCTTCATGGGAGGTAGGTTATCTCGCAAGTCATTTCAGGTAGGACTCAGAAACATCATTTTATTTAGCTCTTTTCAAATCAAGTCTACGGGGACCTAGTTCCAGGAAATCCGAAAACTGACTTGGATTATATCTGCCATGATCACATCGAATCGTAACCCTGAATCTAAGGCAACCTGTTTGGCCTAGTTTGTAGATGATGACTTGGGACTCGTTTGGGACTAGACTCTACAGGAGAAATGTAATTTTAGAACCGTAGAAATGTGACTCCTCCTTAATTAGGGGCAAGGAGCTCAGTGCTGCCACTGGGTAGAAACAAGGCATCAGGCTGGATCAAATAAGGTGGAGGGCCAGATTCAGCTTCATGGGCCTTGTGTTTGCTACCTGTGCTCAATTTCTTATTTATTTCTTAGATATTTATCTCAGTGAACACTAGCATACCTTAAACTTAATGAACACTAGTAATAGGAGCACGGACTAGGGGAGGAAATAGGTTATGGAGAACCTATGTGTGTATAGGGGAGAGGAGGAAGGATAGAGAAGCCTCACCCTTATTTTACCTGAAGCAGGTCAGAAAACGCAAATGACTCAGCTCCAGTCCCCTCTTTCTGTGCATGTTCCCTCGTGAGGATCTCAGTCCTCCTCCCCCTGCACGAATGACGTGCACCGAAGAATCCTCAGGTCCCAGCTATACTTTAAGCAGGTGTTGTAGTTCCTCTACACTCTAGTCTCCCACTTCCCGTTCCTTATTCTTCCTCATTCCTACCACCTTTGAATGGACAGCTGATGGTACTTCTGTGCCACTGGGTACACCACTGATCTCATACGTAGTATTGCCACCTGTCAAAAGGTAGGTTCTGTGACATTAGAATGAAGATCCTTACTATTTCTGCCTTTTTCACAGAACTTTGAAGTATCTACGCAATAATCTATTTTATACTCTACTCACCAACTCGCCTACCTTATTGGATTTCTACTACATTGTTACATTTTCTTAAGGCACGGACACATGACACATTCATCTTTGGATTTTCTCCTCCCATCCCAGCCTTTCCAGCTCTCTACGCTCCTCCACAGTAACATAGTATTTATAAATAAGAATTCGAATACGCGATCCAAGCAGCCTTTCTCAGACTGTCCCCCTTGCTGAAATAAATGGGTTGCTCTCCAAGGTCTTTTCGAGCCTTAATATAAAAATCATGCTTCAGGTTGACAATTACACATGTCAGAGCAATTTTAAGGAGTGTAATAGCTTTAAAAAACATCACTCAGCATAACCTAAAAAGCATAGGCTGTTCTCATAAATGTATACATACAGACATAATCTAAGGAAAAACAATATAGTACAGGCCTATCAGAAAATACATGGAAAGAAATCCATAAGGCATTACTCTGATTTGCATGTGATCTAAAAAATAGTATTAATATTTTTTAGAGTTCATGCTAAGAGCAAAAATGTTATTTGATGACATCCTCATTTGATCAAGAAACCAAAGACTATAATGACATATACATAAGATGAATTTTTTTTAAATTTTGAGTACTTACTATGTGCCACATGCCATTCTAAGTCCTTTGTATGAAATGATTAATTTAATTTTTATATCATATCAAATGGTGGAGGACCAGGCAGAGTCTAAATTTCTAAGCATTCCATATTAGAATTAAATAGTAAAATATACTATAAAACTACACTGTTTAAATTGTGTTAAAACTACAAAACAGTGATTTTTAAATACAAACGACTATAAAACATTTAACTTGTTTGTCTATCGAATTCATTCTTAATGTGTTATCTTCATTCAAGGTATTTCTCAAACACTATTTCACTGTATTAATACAAAATTCATTAGATTAAAACGAATTATACAATAGTAGGCGTTTATGAGCTTAAATATATGTAACTTAAATTTGAACATATTGAATCTTATTTATATTAATTCTCAATACTCTGAAAAATGTTACTACTACATAAACAATTAAAATAGCAAAAACTTTTAAACCGTATATTCAGAAAAAAGGAGCTTCATTCACTTGCTAAAATTCTTACAGGTTATAATTACTATTCTGGATATTCGCAAAATCCAGAATATCTTTTTTTCTTACTGAGTAAGCACATCGTCCTTCTTCTAAATAGACTCAGCCTCAAGGGATAAATTATTCTCTGTATCTTATATGCGTGGCCTAACTGGGGAGTGTAAAGTATGCAAATGACTTCTCGTAGATTAGTTTTTATTGTAAACCCTTCAGTGTTTTCTTCAAAGCTTCTCCTCTCCCTTTTCTGCCAAATGTTTGTTTAATTATATAATTAAAATAAATTTGGGGAAGCTCCTTCATTTTAAATGTATTTTAACAGAAATATTAATGAAATCAATTTAACTTAAAAATACTATTTTTTAAGGGAACCTTGCAGAGGCTTTACCAACTGAGGTACTACTGTTAACAGTTCAAGGAATTATATTATCTAGGTTGCTAGGTTGTAATGGAAGTTACTGGCTTCCCCTAAGCAACTTAAGTTGGCATGTTTGCCTAGCAACAGCCGCTAAAACCTTCTGTTGTGGAAGGTTCCCTAGGAGTGAAAAGAAGGGAGGAGGAGGAGAAGCAGGAACAGATTAATCTCTTTTTTCCTAGCAGAGGACTGAGGCCGAGCTATTCGAGGTGGAAGATAGCCTTTAGGTTAGCGCAGGCTGGCCTAGTCCCTCTGCGAAGGCTGGGAAATTTGCTCTTTGTAGGACTGAAGTTACTAATTAGTAGGTTGAAGACGAGGTTACAGATTTCGTTCACTTCAAAGGCAGTCATTTCCAATCAATAGAGAGACATCAATAGGTCTAAAAAGAAGCTGAAATCTGAGTAGCAGGAGGATGCTAGCAACTTAAAAAGAACTCTTCCCTGCCCAGAGTTTAGGAAGGTGTGTGACATATTATTTACAAATAGAAACAATTCTATCTGTCCTAGTGACTGGCTTTTATCATGATAAAGGCAGAAGCGTCTCTAAATAGCATACAGCACTTTCCGTGGCATCGGCGATGCAAACAGCGGAGAAAGAACAGGAAAGCAAAATCTCTGCGCCTTTGCGGGGTGGGGGGAAGGGGGATAGAGATGAAGGGAACTACTAACGGGGTGCATATTTGTGGACCATCTCTCTCCTCTATTCTAATAAGACGATTTATTTTGAAATTAGGGCTGCATGGTACGAAAAGCATTCCATTTCTCTCCCTCCTCAAACGCCAGGACCTGGCTGAACTGAATTGCTTTGCAGGGGTCTCCCATTACCCCAGAGCAAAATGACTCCTTCTCCCCAAGGGAGAAGAAACTTTCAGTCTTCACAAGGTTAGCTTTTAGGTCCTGGAGCTCTTCCAGGAGCCGAATCTTTACCTGCCTCCTCCCGCCCCTCCCCCGCCCCTTCCTTGCCCAGAGAGCTCTCTCAGTTCTCGGGGGCCTGGGGACACATTCCGGAGCGGTGAGGGTGCGGGCCTTTGGCCCGGGTCGCCCTGGTGGGAGGCCGAACTCTTTGGGACTCTTGAGAGGGGTGACTAAGGCAAAGCTGGTGTGAAGAACAACCTGCCTAACGTGAAGTAAGAACAAATTCTTCTGGGGTAGGGGAGGCGAGCTGATGCAAAGGAACAATTAGAACGGGGGGGACGGGAGCTGAGAAAGCCAAGGGGTTGAGGCAGTGCGGGGTGGGATGGCTCCGTCAGGCATTTAACAATTCACCTTCACGGCCCGGACACCTGCCCGTCCAGCGAAGGGGTGCGCGGAGGGGGTTGGGCCGGGCGGGCGCAGGAACCTGTTCGCCGGCTCTGGGCGTGTTGCTCACCCGGGCCGAGCAGAGAGCGTCTCCAGCCTCCCGGCGGGGCGTCGGCGGCGGGTGACTCAGAGCCACCCACCCGCGCTGGCCCCGCCCTCCTCTGGCCCCGCCCCCCGGAAGGAGGGACCTTGCTCCGGGCTCCGCCCCGGGCTCCGCCCCAGTCTCCGGGGCGGGCGGGAACCCGAGGAAGAGGAAGGGGACGAGAACGAGAGCGACCGGGCGGAGGAGGAGGAAGAGGAGGCCGACCAACAAGATGGCCCCTGCTGCCAGAGCAGCCTCAGCAGCAGCAGGTGGGGGCCCGGAGGCGGCGCTGGCGGTGGCGGCGGCCGGGGCCCGGCGGCCTGGGACAGAGTCCGAGTCGACGGTGGCAGCGGCGGCGGCGGCGGCGGTGGCTGCCGCGGCGGCGGCGACGGCCGCGGGGACTCGGAGCTGAGAGGAGCTGCTGCTCGGACCAGCGCGGTGAGCGAGCGGCGGCGGCGGCGGCGTGGGGAGCGGGGCGGCGCGGCCCGGCCCGGCCTCGGTCGGGAACAATAGGCAGCGGCGGCGAGGACGGGGCTGCCCCCGCCGGCGCTCCGCTCCCGGGCCGCGTCCGCCCGCCCGCCGGGCCTCGGGCCCCGCGAGCGGCCGGGGGGGCTTGTCAGTGGCCAGCGGCGTTTAGGCCTCAGGCCTCGGCTTGCCGCCGGGCGGGCCGGCGGGGCGAGTAGGCCGTGGGGAGGTGGGGACACCGCCCAGGACCGCGCGAGGGGGCGCGGGCTGCGGCCGGCGGGAGGGGGACCGGGTCCGGGCCGCGCTCCTGGACCCCCCAGCCCGCGGGGCGGCGCGGGGTGGGGTGAGCGCGTCTGTAAACAGGCGCCGCCTCTGCCTCCCTCCCTCTCGGGGCCGCTCGGGTCCCCAGCCCCTTCGGGCGCTCCCCGCCCCGGCCGAGTGGGTTTTACGACGTCTGCTTCCCTGGAGATGGAGCCAGATAGTCTCCTTTCCTCCCGGCGGCGAGATGGGGAACGCCGTGGGTGCAGGTGTCTTCTCCAACAGCGCCCAAGTGCAACCAGAACAACAAAAAATGTGCGAGGTCCAAGGTGGTTAGCGAGAGGGGATGAAGGGGGATGGAGGGCCGAGGGATGCCCCTCCTCTTTAAACCGCTCTGGGCTTCGGTGCTCCCTGGACACGGGGGCAGAGCGGAGCGAGGGCGCTTTGGGAGCGCCGGTAACTCCAGACATCCCCGAACAGTCCACGAAACTGGAAACAAAGCCGCTTACTGGCAACGCGGAGACAAACTGTAATGTTGGAATAGAACTTTTCTTCCCACGAAGCGCTGTGCATTATTCATGTGCCGCGGAAGAAACAACGGTAACGAGCGTGCCGTGGGCCCAGTGAGGCATCCCCGCAGGAGCCGCGCGGGCTCGTCTGCAGGCTAGAACTTCGTGTGTCCTCCTGTCTCATGTTCTAATTTTGGCTTTCAGTAATTCGTCCTAAAATTATTCCAGACCAGGCCGTTCCTCTGAGTTGGACGTTTGGTTTCTAAAGCAGATTTCATAACGTTGTTATAATTTCCAGAAATTGGCAACAACTGTTCTGTTTTGACTGTTCTTTTGGGCTTGTCAAGGGACAGCTGTTCATTATATTTGCCCTTATGGTAGTGGTGTATGGAACTTCAACAAGAAATTGGTATTTCTCCTAAACTTAGTTTTTGAAAGGCATCTACCAAGCCCATTTCCAAGGGAGGGAGAAAAATGATTTGAGTTACTTCTGTTCCAGTTTCTGCCTAGGTGTGCAGAAATTCACATTAAAATTGTTTGGATGCCTTGCTTGCCAGTCTTCAACACTAAGTGGGGTGATCCATCTAGTTTGTATTCTTAAAGGGAAGGTTGACCTGTGCAGAGAACATGCCAGTTGCTCTCCCATGTTTATAGTAATTCAAAGCGTTTTCAGGTTATGGAGTATACGACATTTAATGAGCTGCACTAGTTCTTAATTCTTCCACAAGTAAATAGACTAGCAATTGGATAAACGTGGAGGTGGAACTGCCTTGTGGAGGACTGAACTAGAGTGGACGAGTGAAGGACTTTCATGTTGTGCACAGCTTAGGTAATGTGCATGTTTTGACTCTTCAAGTGATGGGGGGAGAACAGCTTTCACATGGCTCCTGCTAATGTGAATTTTCTGGGAATAAGTTTCAGAAGGGAGACTTTTAAGTGCTCAAATCTATGATTTTTTTTATGCTGAATTTTATTAGGTCAGTACAAAATGCAAGTAAAGTTTATATTGCAGTGATTCTTCAATTTTTCTGTGACCCTAAAGCTATTACAATTTTAGTAACGTAAAAGTTTGTAAATTGTAAGTGGTTAGTGTGTTTTGTTATAAAAGAATTTCATGTTGTGTCAAGGACTAATTTGCCTCATATTTAATATCATTTTCTGAAAACAAAGCTTTTTTAAGTGTTAAGGTTTTGAATTTGAAATTGGATGTTGATCCAGCAATTTATGGGTTAAATCTGGGTCCCTGTTTCTGTTTAACACTGAGAAATCTCTTAGAGAATTCTGTTTTTATATGTCAAAACTTCTTAAAGATGTGATCTCTCAACTCAATGTGATTTCTCATTATCAATGTTTATTCTGATTATTTCAGTTCAGAATTTCTCAACTAATATTTAAGAATTTTCTTCTAATAAGTTTCAGAACCATAGCTTAAGAGTCAGATTTGCATTTTCTTGGTACTATTGAAAGTTAGTGTATGTTTGATTTATTTGAAAATATTTGAAAAAGTTTTTTTCTACCTAAAAAAAAATGAAGTTTTTCAAAGTAAATTTCTTGACTGAATAAAAACATTCTCATTTAATCCTCCTCGTTAGGCTGTAATATTCTCATTTTATCTATGAAGAATCTGAGGCTAGGCGTAGCTAAGTAGCAAAAAGGTCACATAATTAATAAGTAAAAGTTTACTCAAGCCTAGGTGTTGCGACACAAATTAGATGCTGTACTGCTGTTACCATGTGTCTTAAGGTTAAACTTTGAAGCATCTTGTTTTGACGATGAACTATGTCTTGTAATACTGTACTTACTTGTAGCCCTAATATCCTTTCAATTATCATTATTTGTATCCTGCCAAATACTTACTTATAAGTTTGAGAAAGTATTTATTCATGTGAATGACAAAAGAAACACTTTTGCTTTTGCAGGTCTAAATACTTTGAGTATAGAAACTCATACCATTTACATAGGACAGACTTGTGGAATTGCTGTAATTGTTTCGTGACTTGAATTTGTTATATAAGCAGTTACTAAGTTGTACCTTTGAAATACATAGTGAAAATTCAAAAATGACTTTAGTGACTTTCAGTGGTGTTTAAAGTTGAGTGGGCCAACATTTGAAATTCTTCATTTATGTTTTTAAAAGGCATAGACCGTTTAGAATTCTGCAGCATTTTTATTTTAATCTCTAGATTTTAGGGCTTGATGGGATCTACTCAGTCTACACTTGCATATATCTTGAAAGGGTTTGGCATCCAACCGAGTGAAGAATAAACTGATAAATGATCCTTGTTTGGTGGACACCTCGGAGCAAGATGTTCCTTGGCAGGGTATGCTGACCTGGTTTAGCTCTGGGCCTGTCAGTGCTCCGGGTGCATGCATCTTTGGGGTTGGCTTCCAGTGGATTTACATTCTCAGACTGGCCTGCATCAAAACAGCCACAGTAGATCTCCAAACGAGCCTGTTCCACGGTGTTCCCTTTAAGACTCCTCTTTTGTTTAATCCTGGAGTCTAGACGGCATTTGGACTCGCCTTAGAGGTTATGACATAAGATTAATTTTGTCAGGCATTTATGCAGAGGAATCTTTCTCCAAAGTTTCTTAAAGTAGATTCTATTCATTTTCAAGTGTGAAGTGCACTAATTGAAGTAATGTTGCCCTGCATCCCTAAGACAGTTAGCTCTAGCATCTTTATTTATGTCTGTGTCGGTCATTCTTGTGCTTGTTTACTTTTTATGTAACGTTACAGACTTCTTATCAGCTCACAGTGTTTTCCTGATTGGTTGAAGTTCGGGAAAAGAATTCTAGTAAAAATTTTGAATTCCCCTTACATGCACAGTTAAGCTGACTGAAATTGCATCCTGTCAGAGAGGAATGAATGTTTTAAGGTTCATTGATATTTTTCTTTGAGACTGTTTACAAATGTATGTCAGCAGTATTCTTTTGATGTTTGTTGAGCATTTTGGCACTGATATCAGTATACTCCTGAGCAGATACGGTAATAATTTAACTTGTGATGCATTTTAGCTAAAATCTCTAAGATCTAAACAGATTTTGAACATGGTAACGATATTTTAAAGAAGAGAAGAGTTCTAAAGGGGTCAGTTTTATCTGTCTTAGCACTCATTTTTTCTTGAGGTTTAATTCACATAACATCAAATTAACCAGTCAACAGTACAGGAGCAGTACATTCGCAATGTTTTGCAACTAACACCTCTAATTCCATAGTATTTTTATCACTCCCAAAAGGAAACTGCATTTGTTAAGCAGTTCCTTTCTGTCCTCTCTCTCCCTGGTTTCTGGCTACCACCATTCTGCTTTCTGTCTCTTTGGATTTAATAGAAAGTTGTTTTGAGCCAAGATCGACGACGAGTACTTGCTATGTGTAGTCGAAATTGCAGAAGAAACTTTGGGATGTGATCGTTAGCAGAGTCAAAACCCACCTCATTCTTTGCGTGCTTTTCCAGGTACAGTAGGCTGCTGCCAGGGACTTTTTATGGAAGAAAAGATGGAAATCACAACAGTTTCCACTTTTAGTTTTGATCACTCCGAAGGAGTTGTTCTCACTCTCAGACTGTTTGTATTTCCTCGTTGGGTTGTGAGCATTAACGAAGTTTCAGCATTACATACAGATATGAGTGATTTATTTAGTCTGTTATCTACAAGTTGTTTGCCTTTTGGTTTTTCTCAATGTATAGAAACAACTTGGAACATTAACAGACTTATTTGGACTTATTTGAGGTTACTGTATTTTTAGGACTATGAGACCCACTGGACCATAAGACGCACCTAGGTTTTAGAAGAGGAAAATAAGAAAAAAAAATTTGAAGGAAAAAATATTTGAAGCAAAAAATTGGTGAAATATTTAATAACATTAATAACATAATATTTCGCCAGTGTAAATGTAAACTACATTTACTAGCCAGGTAAGCAACATTCAGACTATAAGATGCACCCCCAAATTTTGGGGGAAGGGGTGCATCTTATAGTCTGAAAATATGGTATGTTGGGAAATGATGGTTAGATTGAAACTCTTTGATTCTATCCTCATGAATCTAACTTTGTGACCATTTTATTCAGTTAATTTTTCAGAATGTCTGGAGTTATGATGTGTCTGACACTCTGCGTTTAATCTCTTGTTTGATAAATCTTAGGACCTTGATCTTGGCTATATAGGTGACCCGCTCCGAAAACATAAGACTCTTGTATGTACTTAGTTTTTTTGGATTGGTATTTAGCTTTTTTGGATTGTTTTAGATAGTTGATTGAGGAACAAAACAATTAGGCTTGTTTTTCTTTCTGGGATAATGTAATAAAGTTGGACTTTCTGTAAATTTAAAGTTTCTACTAAGTTTGAAGTTTCAGTTTTGGGCTTCAAAATATTCTTTTATCCTTATCTTAAATTCAGAATGGTACTTCCCCTAGTTAAATTGAAATCTTAAAATGTATGATGAAAAGTGAAATACAGATTTCATGCTATTAGTAAAGGAGGTCTAAGTGGAAAAGAAGAACTTAGATTTTGATACTAATCTCTCCCTTTTTAGGGAAAGTATAATTAATAACTTTAGGTCTTAGGACAACTTAAGAAGTTATGAGAAAGAATTATATGAGAATATTCAGGGCTCGATGCAGTAAAATTTCTGCTTTTTTTAACAGTGAGTATTTTTTTCAGGGCTATCAATTTTTTGTAAATATATTTCCTTGGTTTTATAGATCATTAATTTCTTATAGTGGCCTTTATTGAAAAGCTAGTACACTAAATTTAATCATAAAATAACATCTTTAAATGGGTGATATTCAGAGAGCTGTGCTTGAAAATGTGGTTTAGTGAAGGTTTGTGGGTGAAACAGAATTGTTATATTTCTAGCCTTATTATAGAATAGTGTTTTATCTATCCGGCTTCCAGTTTGGAATAAGAAGCAGATAAAAAAAACCTTTAATTCTCACATGATTAATGAACTGAGTCATCTGGCTAAGGCACTGGCTGTGAAGATCTCTTTCATTGTACTAATTCTGAGAAGTGTGATTGTCTGTTTTCTGATCCCACAGCGGATTTAAAGGTGCCAGTCAGAGGTGGGAGTGGAAGCGGTAAGGGGAAAGAGGACGGCAAGGGGGGCGGCAGGGAGGAAACCCCATTAGCGGGGGTCATGTAGTGGAGGGACAGGACCTCATGAGACGCTGAGTGTATCGTTAAGTAACTGTTGTATTGTGCTATATGACCTAGTCAGAAGGTTTAGAGGGAGTAAGAAAGAAAAAAGAAGACTTCGGATTTTAAGAGTTCCTGATGCAAAATTTATTGTACGGAAAATTCAATTATGCTTGTAATTTTAGGAATCATAGAAATATATACAGGGTACATTAGACCGTAGACTTGGGAGTCAGATCTAGCTAGGGTCTCATCTTCTGTCACTTAAACGTTATGGTTCTTCATCTGTAAAAACAGAAATGGTAATAGCTTCCCTCATAGATTGTTTTGTAATTCAAATGAGATAACATACACCTTTATAGTATCTGACATCTAGTACCGACTGAATAAATGTTATTTTCCTCCTTAAATTTTGTTTAACAAAAATCATTTTAGAGAACTTCATCTAGGATATTTGAAACACACAGTTCTGCTATAAAATGTTAATGTTCAAGCTATGTATAAACTTTGTATAGTTTAGTATTAACCATGCTTGTATTTCGGGGGGGGGTGGTCAGAAATGAAATACTGTTCTCATTTTCTTCCCACAAGTCTTTCTTTAATGTGGATCCGTACTGTTTAATACCAGCCACTTGCTCATGTGGCTACTTAAATATAAACATTTTCATAGGCTTTATTTTCTAAATAGTTTTAGGTTTATAGAAAAAATTGCATCAAAAGTACAGCTTCCATATACAGCTTCCCACAGTTACCTCTGTTAACATCTTGCATTAGTGTGGTACATTTATTGTAATCGATGAACCAGTACTGATAAATTATTACTAACTAAAGTCCATGTTTACATTAGGGTTCATTCTTTGTGTTGTGCAGTCCTGTGGGCAAGATTGTCTTCTGTCGCTTAATAATGAAGCCCTGGCTGGGTAGCTCAGTTGGTTAGAGCATTGTCCCCATAGCCCCAGGTTGCAGGTTTGGTCCTTGGTCAGGGCACATACAAGAAGCATATATGAGAAACAGATACAGAACATACCCATCGTCTCAGTTCTGCTGAAGAGCGCAATATAAGACTATTTCCCAAGGTCCGGTTCGTCATTTATGTTCATTCTCAGAGAGAATTTATCTATTTACAAGGCCTCAATTTATCCTCAAGCCTACAATTTCAGTGCTTTGTCCACCCTGGCCAGGTAGCTCAGTCACGATTCACCAAGGTTGTGGGTTCGATCCCTGGTCAGGGCACATAGATGAATCAACCAATGCATGCTTAAGTAAGTGGAACAACAGAGTGATATTTCTCTTTTCTCAAGTCAATAAATAAAAAATAAAATAAATCCTTTATTCTCCCCAAAGACCCAACCTTTCCAAATGTTGTTTGTGGTAGCATAGCTTCTTCCGTTTCCTACCAGGGCATCCATCGTCTTTCAGTCCGCTCGTCCTCATTTGGAGTCACCCTCTCCTTTCTTACCCTCCTCTGAACCTTTCGAATACTTACCAAAGGTGTATAGAGCTCAGAGCTAGTAAATGGCATGGCTGGGGTGAGAATTTAGATCTCCCTATTTCCGGTTCTCTCTTGGGATCCCCACTGTTGGGTTTGCTTTTACAATCACTTTATTCCAAAGTGATTCTAACTTCAGAATTTACAATCCTTTCCCTTAGGCAATGAAGGGATTATGGAGTACTACTTGATTCTATACTGTGTAATTCAAAACTTATAAATCAAAACTACAGAGACTGTTGCTATAGATGTAATAAATAGTGATGTATTATCTTATTCTTTAAACAATTAGAATCTTAAATGAAGAAGTTTACCCTATTTAGTGGGTATTTTTTCTTTAATTTATGATGGAAATTTTTTTCTCTAAGTGTGACCCATTTTTGATAACAAATTGATTTCCAGTACTAACACAGGTTGGTTGGCAAGCATGAATAGAATTTAACTAAACGTTATTGTTTTCCAGAATTGTTTGTTGGCACTGATTTGTATTTGGATACTATTCAAATACACTTTGATCTGTACAGTCTAAATGGGCGACCATATGAACTTGGATTTTCCTAAACTCATCATGTTCAAGTTTCCGGAGCTTGAAAAGTGGAGAGCCTCAGGGTCCGTCCCTTTTGTGTTTCGAGGAGGGGCGGTACCTCTGTGCTCAGAGTAGTCCTGCTCTGCACGGCCTGGATTCGACCTTCTCTGCAGGCCGGTTGTGCTCGCTCACAAGTCCAATTTTGGGGAGACATTCTGTTAAAGAGTAGTAGTCTTCCATAGTTAAGTACTGTACTTAAAAAACACACACACCCTTGATTTAAACTTCATATTGAAATGCTTTCCCCATAATTACTGCTTTTAAAACACATATTTTTATGTCAGTTTTCACATTGATTACTCCATTGACAGTTTTTGACCTGTTTTGATTAAAACTGTCACTCTTTGCTCGAGCCTTTCTTTAAATTTTTCTAGCCTTTCTTTAAATTTACTAAAAACTTAAAGGAAATAAATGTAAGGCCTTACATTTACTTAGAAAAATTGAATCATGGGTTCTTTGCATTGACTCATTGGATCCAAGTCAGTTGTCTCAGAGATGTCATTGTGTTCTGTGGGACTGAACGGGGCGAAAACCTGCTCCCAAGGGCATAAAAGACCCTCCAATTTCTTTCTTTCTACCAATACTTTTTTAAATGTGGCTTTTTGAAATAAGAACATCCTTAGAATAGAAAACGTGATGTTTAGTAATTTAGACTATCACAAAGCCTAAACAGGCAATGTTCTTACGAAAGCATCATCGAATATTGAAGTAGCAGTGCCTGTTCCTCTAAATGACTGGCATTATTCATTTCATTGTCCTCAGACATGAAGATAAGACTTTAATAATCTTTGGGACACAATGCCAAAATCACCATTATTTGATGATTTTAGGGGGCAGAGGGGAAAGAAGGGGGCAGCAAATTCTATCAACAGAATCTTCATATTTGAGAATGATTTCAGGTTCAGTTGATTTAAAAAAATTTTTTTGTTTGTAAAGACTATTTTTAGAGGAAGTTTAGGTTCATAGCAAAATTGAGAAGATGATACTAAGATTTCCCGTAAACTCGTTTTATCCTGCACACAGCTGTAGCTCTTCCCTCGTTATCACCATCTACCCACCAGATCGGTACATTTTGGTACAGTTGATGAACCTACATTGACACTTAAAGTCCGTAGTTTACATTAGGGGTCACTCTTGGTGTTGTACATTCTGGGGGTTTGGACAAATGTATAACGTGTATCCATCATGAGAGTATGTATGATACAGAGTATTTTCATTGCCCTAAAAATCCTTTGTGCTTTGCCTGTTCGTGCCTTCTTAGGCTAACTCCTAGCAACCACTGGTCTTTTTATTGTCCCTGTAGTTTGCCTTTTCCAGAATGTCCTATAGCTGGGATTGTTTAACAAAAATTTTAATAGCAAAAGCTTTTCTGAAAGAAAGGGTCTATTAAAGACTATGCTAGCTTTTCTGGCCAGTGTGACTTAGTTGGCTGGAGCTTCGTCCTGTAACCGAGGGGTTGCTGGTTTGATTCCTATTCAGGGCATGTACCTAGGTTGTGGGTTCTATTCCCTGCTGGGGCATGTACAGGAGGCAGCCCATCAATGATTCTCTCACATGGGTGTTTATCTTTCTCTCTTTCTCTAAAAGCAATGAAGAAAAAAAAAAAGGCTGACACTAGCCAGAGAAAGACCTGGTCCTGGGGCATGCCGTCTAATCCACCAGGGGCAGGGCTGGATGGAGAAGACAGCATGTTCTCCATGCTAGGATTCACTGGGTTCTTTTATGTCAACAGTTTGGGGAAGAAAGATGTAAGTTGTTTTGAAAGAATTTACATTGGCTATAAACACAGTGGGTGGGGGAAGCTGAGGTGGGGCCGGTGCAGGAGAGGCGCAGAGGCTGCAGGGAAGGGGCGTTTGCTCTTTAGGATTGGTCTTGAGCAGTTGCCTGGAAAGTCGATGTGGAAGCAGGAGGCAGTGGCACCTGGTGGTCGGCTGTTCCATCTCGAGGTGATTGTGGAAATAGCCACCTCAGGGCTGTTTCCAGTTTGTTTCCAGCTTTTATGAGTAAAGCTGTTATGAATGTTCTTTTGTATTTTGTATGTCTTTTGGTGGACATATATAGTCATTTCTCCTGTATAAATACCTGTGAGTAGATTTTTTGGGTCATTTTGTTTGGCCTAAGTAGATATAGCCAGTTTTCCACAGAGAATGTACTGATTTACACGGCCATCAGCATTGTGTGAGAATTTCATGTGTTCATATTTTCTTTCACACTTGGTACTGTCAGGTTGAAAAATTTTAGCCATTCTGGTGGGTATGTCTCACTGTCATTTAAATTTCCCTCATGATTAGTGGTATCCTGTAACTCTTCAGTAGGCATATAATATGTCTGTATATCCTAGTATGCTTATATATCATAGGCTTATTGGCCATTATCATATGCTCATCCCCTGTTATGAAATGTCTGCTCAAGTTGAGTTGGTTGTCTTGGAAGAAAATGTAGCGGCTGTGCAGAGAGTGGAGGGAGGCAAGGACACAGCAGGGGGCGTGCATCAGTTAGGGGGCGCTGTGAGCTCTGAGAGCAGGGGCTCTGTTTGGCTCAGGGTGGTATCTTCAGATCTCTGGACGTTGTCGGGCACACAGCAGGCGCTCGACAGCAGGAAGTGTTTTTGGTTTTGCTTTTTAATGAATGGATACTCCCTCGGGAGTAGAGGTGGACAGGCAGCTACAGATGCCAGAGATAACAAGGCTTTTTAATGGGGGTAAAAGAGAATGGAATCTGGGACCACCACCAGACTGCCAGGGGGTAGGTACATGGAGTGTCAGGTTGGATAGTGGTGGCACCAAGGAGCTGCAGGCTACAGAAGGAATTACTGTTTCAGAAGTCGGGATGGGTTAAGTTGCTGTGTAACCTTGACCATCTTCCCTACCATCTGTGCTTCAGTTTCCTCAATTCCAAAGTGAAGCCAAAATGATGCCTAGTAGGCTCATTTCGAGGACTGAGATACAGCTTGTAAAACACTTAGTACAGTGCCCGGTGCAGAGCCCAAACTCAGAAAGGTTAGAGATGGAAACAAGCAGAAATCCCCGTCATCACGGAATTTACATTTCAGTAGTAGTGGTGGCACACCATAGCGGAATAAGTAAGAGAACAGCATGCTGGATGGCGAGAAGGACCCAGGAGAAAAATGGATCAGGAAGGGGGTGAGAAGCACAGTTCACGGGAGGTGGTGGCGGAGTTGTGGCTGACGGGCCGTTTTAGGTGAGGCCGTAAGTGTGGCCCTGAGGAAGTGCACACGTGGGAGGGAAGTGGGGGGAGAGTGGGACAGACTGTCCATAATTTTTTTTAAATATTTTATTTATTTATTTTTAGAGAGAGGGGAAGGGAAGGTGAAATAATGGGAGAGAAACATCCATGTGTGGTTGCCTCTCATGTGTCCCCCACTGGGAACCTGGCCTGCAACCCAGGCATGTGCCCTGACTGGGAATCGAACCAGCGACTCTTTGCTTCACAGGCCCGCACTCAGTCCACTGAGCTACACCAGCCAGGGCTGTTCATAATTTTTTAAGGTAAGAAAGCAGGGCTCCCTCCTTTTACCAAAGACCAGAGTATAATATGATATTAGTAAGTCTATCTATTTATTGTGCAACTAGGGCGGTTAGACTAGGTGTCTCAACCTTTTATCTCCTCCCCCCTGCAGTGCGCGCACACACACTACCAGACCTAAGCATGGGTTTAATCCCTGAGAGATTGTCATTAATACTTTGGAAGAAGTGTTTTCTGTTTAACTCTGTTGTATTAGCGATGAGTCAGTAGGTTCTCTAACAGTAGCTACTACTTGGGAATCAGCAAAATACCTTCTCTATAATTTCTGTACCTGTTCCAAACCACATTATGTACAGTCAAACCTCGGTTCTCCAATGTCTCCCCTCTGGAACAACTCGGTTCTTGACTGAGATGTTCATGAAAAAAAATGTCTCGGGCCTCTAGCCAAACTCTGGTCTCGAGTCTCTACTTGACAACCCTTTCGTGCTGAAACCTGTGTGATGAGTCACGCATCTCTCAGGTGACAAGCAAAAATGATTTGGTTTTTGCGCTAATTGCTTCTCAAACAGCCTTCCAGAACAAACAAAGTTCCAGAACCAAGGTTCAGCTGTATAAATAAGATGTATTGTAGCCGTGGGCTTCTGTGTTCGAAGTCCATGTAGCAATTTGTTCATTTTTTTAAACTCAGAATGAGGTTTTACCTGGGATAATAGTCCAGAAATAATTCTGAAATGGAAAGTAAATGCATACCTCTTTATTTTCGTAGCTTCGTTTTTCAAGTATGTGTAATTGAAAGTCATTGTGACTTTTTTTCTGGAAACAGTTAAAATTCTATTAGATATAGTCCATAAAATAAACAGAAAGTAATGTAAATGTTCTTAAGCCTTGGCCAGTAGGTTATGGGGCAATATTTTAATAACATTAATGTTATTGCTATTTTGTCATTATTAAATATGTGAAATTATGTCTTTAAAATGCAAAAATTCCCTAGGTCAGAGTATACACTTCAGTATCACCTGACCATTGCAAAAAAAAAAAATATGTTGCCCATGCGCCTTGCCCATTCTGGAAACATCTTATGTATTCTGAGAACATTTACAGGAATGTTTTGTAATAGTTTAAAAGTGTAAGTAGGAAAAAGTGAGTGAAAGGAGCCCCAAAAGGGCTCCGCACCAATGGTCTCGTTACATAGAGCTTAAAAGGGGCAAAACTCATCTACAGTATTACATTGAGTGGTAGTGACCTTACGGGAAGAATAAAGGAGTGGTGCCCTGGCTGGTGTAGCTCAGTGGATTGAGCGCGGGCCTGCGAACCAAAGGATCACGGTTTGATTCCCAGTCAGGGCACATGCCTGGGTTACAGGCCAGTTCGCAGCAGGGGACGCACGAGAGGCAACCCTACATTGATATTTCTCTCCCTCTCTCCTTCCCTTCCCCTCTAAAGATAAATAAATAAAATCTTTAAAAAAAGAATAAAGCAGTGGTGATGGGGGCCTTCTGGGGTGCTGGTAGTTTGTAGTCTGGGTGCACAGGTGTGCTCACTTTGTGACAGTGCACTGAGCTGCACGTCTCGATCTGTGTAGCTTGGTGTGTGCCTGTCACTCTTAAACACATTATGTGTAGAATTAGGAGCCATTTTTCTGTCTTAGTCCTCTGAGTATTTCTGAGTGTGTTCTAACCAAATATTCTTGTGGCTCTCTTCAGAAGAAACAGATGTCATTACCTGGTTTTTGCTTGTTTGTTTCTTAAACAGACCAGTAGGGTTAAATAGTTCCAGGGTTCCTGTGCTGGCCTAGCGTGTGGCCTGTCACAGATAGGGCTCCGTACGTATTTGAAACGAGTTCTGTTGTCGTTGGTGTAGTATTCTGCGGATGCCTTTCAGGGCCATTTGCTCTGTGGTGTTATCCGAGTCTCATATGTGTATCCTTGTTGAGCTGTGCATGCGTGGTGGATGTGGATGCTAAGGCTTTCAAGTTTTCCATTGGCCTGGTTAACTCCATTGGAGAAGACAAGTATTCCAGCTTGCTAGGTTCGCTGGCGTTTTCTGTATCAAAACCATAGAGCAAATGGCGATAGAGGAGGGGAAAACCCAAGATATTCTCCGATTATAAGGAATTTTCAGTTCAGTTACAGCCTAGCTTTGCTTGATTGGGGATACTGTTAACAGGGACACCAGTTGAGAAAGTGTCACAGTAATCTAGGTAAGAGGTGTTGGTAGCCTAAACTTAGGTATTTGGAATGGATAGGAGAGTTTCAAGAAATGTTAAAGAAATGAAATGAATAGGACGCGGTGGTGGCTCGGTAGTTGAAGAGGCAGATTTGAGGAAAAGGAAGTAGCAGGGACGATTCCCCATACCTTGGTCAGCAGCTCACTCACTCAGTCTCTGACTTTGAGAACAAAAGGCCTGGTTAGGTTGAGATGGTTCGAGACTGTAGTGGGACACGGATGACTGACAGCCAACTGGTTGTATGGCCCTGGCCCTCAGACCTCTGAACTTGAGCTGTAGATTTGGAAGTCAGCAGCATCCAGTTGACAGTGGAGAGCTGATGCATCCATATCACTCAGGGACAGTTTGTAAAGAGAAGTGAGGAAGGAATTCTGAGGGAACCGTGTGTACTCCCGGGGTAGGCCGAGAAGGGGGGCCCTCCAGAGAGGGACACAGGGCGTGGCCTGTCAGTGGGTGAGGTGCTTGGACAGTACACCCTATAGAAGCCAAAAGACGGTGGTCTTTGCCGGAGTAACTGGTCAGCATTACTACATGCGGTATAAAAGGAAGTAAGGTAAGGACCGAGATGTGACCATTCAATTTCGTAGGCAGGTGTTGATGTGCTGGTTTAGAGCCCCTTCTAAAGAGTGGTTGGGAAAGAGCGGCAGCTTGGAAACTGAAGGGGGAGGGGGTAGAGAATAGACTCTGGGAGAAGACGGGGCAGGGATTGAATGCCTTCTTTTCTTCCAATTAAATAAGACAGGTTGGAGATAGAAACATGTTTTTTGACCCCTCTGAACCAAGGATTAAGCATGCTGGTGGGGAAAGAAATGGTAAAGACGGATAAGTTAAAGCAACAGAATTGGGGCTGCTCCTTAAAATGTCTCAGTGTCACTGGATTCCTCAGTCTACGGGTTAGTATTTAACAATCCGAAATGGAAATTTGGGAGCCATAAGTTAGATTTTCTTTTCGTTGTGAGCATTTCTCCCACATTCAAGATCACTGACTACTTGTCATTCAGGTTTGTCATTGTGTCTCAAAATAACTTCTGGGCACATTAGGGGCAAGCTTCCTCCCGAAAACGGAGCCATTATTATAACAGGAGGATGGTTTCAAAATGTGACCTGAAAAACTAAAGTCCTAGTGAAATATCTGGCCTAATCTTCAAAATTTATTCATGACGCTTTTGTGTTAGGACTGAGTTATCTTTACAGTTTAGCAAAGAACCTTATTAATTAAGGAGACATCAATTTTTACAAAGAGAACAGCCAGTTTCAGAAATTTGTGGGGGAAAGAGGTGGTGGGAAAATGGAGACAGCTGTACTTGAACAGCAGTAAGAAAAAGGAAAAAATTTGTATTTCATTCGAAAGCAGTTAACAAGATGACAGATCAACTAAAATGCATAGTGTATTCCAAAATAGTCCTGGTTTTGCCTTGACTAGTGTGCCTCGGTTGGTGTCATCCCACAAAGTGAAAGGTCGCAGGTTCGATTCTCCCTCAGGACACCTGCCTGGGTTGAGGTTTCTCTCCTGGGCCTGTGGGGGTGTGTGTGAGAGGCAACCAATGGATGTTTCTCTCCCTTTAAAAAAAAAAGTCCTGATTTTGGTTATTAGTTCTCATTATGTTCTTGGTGTTTGGACTACCACTAACTGGTGGTGACACATTTATGTACTTGCCAGAATAGTGTATGTACTACTAAGCAAAGCAGAGTATTAATGCAGAAACTGAAATAAGAAAATAACTCTTTGCTTTTTTGCTATAATGGATACATTTTTCCTGCTTGGTATCTCAGTCTTTTAAAGATGATGCTTTTGAGTCTGGCCTTTTCAACCTATCACCTCTTGATTACCGCATTGTCCTCTTCAGTATAGCACATTTGTACACAATGTATAACTTTGTTACATAGCATAGGAACCTGGAGCCTCAGACTGTGTACACAAAGTTAGAAAGTGCCTTTCACATCTTAGAGGACTGTTTCAACTTCCCATCAGGCAGCCTCTGGGGGAAGTGGTTTTATCCTTTTTAGTGTTTCTTTTTCATTTGGAATTAAATGGAAAGTAGAAATGTTTCTTTTTGTCCCTCTGCACACTGGGAAAGTAAGACACCTAAATGAACCGCTTGCAGCTTTGTTAACCCTTCTCTATCAAGTTCTATTTTTCAGGCCTTTCTCCCCCTAAATCATAAGCCCTTCTCTTCATATTTACCCCAAATAGTTCCCCATTAGTACTAACATTAGCATATGGAATTATTGATATCTAGGATGTTGTATGCAGTGTGGGGTTACAATTTAATCCATACATTTTGGGAAGAGATATTTTTATAATCAAAATTGGGTCTTCACAGGATATTGCTGGAAAAACCTCAGCCTTTCTAAAAAATCTCAGACTACTATTTTATCTGTAAATTAATTGATATTCTGCTGAGAATGATAACACTGAGTAGGGTTGTAATAATAAGCCTTCATTTCTTCTTCTTTTTTATTTCTTGCTTTTAGCTTCATTTTTCCCAGATAGCTAAAACTTTTTCTCTGATGTTGCCCTGTGTGTTCGTTGCTATGGAAATGTTCTGGAAAAATGGCAGGTTAAGGCCAAGAATAATGAGTTAAACTCATTTCATGGGGCAGGACAGGTGGGAATAGATCAAGATTGTCTTCTTGCAGACAATAGGTTTTATTTGATATAATATCTTTCTCAAAGCAACTTATACTTCAAAGAAGAGCTGAGTTTTTAGTCTCAGTTCCAAAATTTTTAGCTTTGGGCAGGTTATTTAATGCCTCAGAAACTCAAGAGTTATCTAGAAAATGGGCATAGTGATGCCTCAGAGGAGTGACTGGCCCAGAGTAGGTACTGATGAGTTCTAATTTCCATGTTTCTCCCTCCTAATCAGAGGCATATAAAATGAACCTGTAGTAGAGGAGATGGTTGATACATTTTTCAACAATTTCTTAAGTGTCTGTCTGTGACATATATAAATGTAACCTCCAAATATTGCTTTTCTCATACAACAAATCTGAAGTGTCTTTATGTTTTTAAGCTATTGCATTTAAAAATTTGAAAACTGACTTTTATGAAAAGCCTTTAATGACTATTGTAGCAGCTTCACTGAAGTATAATTTGCATGCAGGAAAATTTACTCGTTTTAAGTGTACAATTCAGTGATTTTTAATAAATTTACAGAACGGTGCACCCATCACTACAATCCAATTTCAGAACATTTCCTTCACCTCAAGAAGTTCCCCCACCTTAATGACTGTTAACTTTCATCTATAAGGGCACACGTAATAGGATTTAAAAGTATCACTTTGGGGTTAGCCCTGCATGAGTTCGCGCCATAGTCCTGCTGCTTACTTGCCTTGCATCTTTGGGTACTTCTCTGTACTTTGGTTTCTTTATCTTAAAATGGAGATTACAGCACAGCTATATATATATATTGCCCTGAGCATTTAATTGATTGGATACTCTATAAAGAACACTGAAAATGTCCTGTATAGAGAGCATTCTATATATAGGATGTTTTAATGCTGACACCTTGTCGGTGCTTAACAAATACTGGTTACTGTTGGAAGTTTATATTGTGGTTTAGATTTCTGGTAGGTTTAGGTTTTGTTTCCAGAAAACCAGACTCTTATTATGCTGCAGGTGGTCATAGGTTTGTCTGCAGTAGCTCTTCAGCAGTCACTTTACCCACACAGGTAAACCTCTGAAGCTCACAACGCACAGTTAGCTGCTACTCTGCAGAGCCATGGGTCTGAACCCAGCGGCTGCACGGCGGCTCCCAGAGCGGGAGTCGGACCCTGCAGACTGGTGCCTAGCGGTGGGATGAGTCCTCGGTCGCACTGTCCGTTGTTCACTGGAGTGGTTTTCTTCCTCTAAGATCTTACTTCTTCGTAAATAAGTTCTGAGAAAAGTCAGATGATAATATTAACGATTTATTTATTAATGTAAACACTTAGAGATTTAAAAGTGATGGTGTGTAACCAGAATTTAGAAGTTGGGATAAGTTAGCGAAATGTCAAATGTCAGAATGTGTACAGTCGCTCTAGTCAGGGACATGAACAAGGCGTGGAACCAAATGCAACCATCTTTTAAATGTTTCCTATGAGCATTCTTTTTGGTATAAAAATATCTCTTATTGGGGAAGTGATACAATCGTTAATTTGGACCTACTTTAAGGTGGACTGATTGCCATTTAATTGTATTGTGTATTCTGTATTGTCTGCTGTGAGGTATCCGCAGTAAAATCACTCGTTGCCGTTTACATAGGCGGCTAGACCTTATTTAAACCAATGGGAGAGTTAATGATTGCTCTCATCACTGAGCATCAGAGTCACTGTTCTAGATTTCTTTAGAAATAAAGAGGACTCGCCATCCATGCTCTGCTTCTGATTAGGAAGGCTCCAGTAGAGTTACTCCTAATGCGCTAGACTGAGACTGAGCCCTAAGATGTAAAGATTTATCTGCAGGCTTTGCGCACATGTGCTTTAACTAATAGAGTCATTTAGGGTTTTTTCCCCTGATAAGATGTTACTCTGAGCAAGTGTAAAGAAGTTGGATTTGGTATTTTAGTAATTTTATTTCATATGTTTACTCTTTTTTTAAGAAAAAGATTTTTATTTTTAGAGAGAGGGGAAAGGAAGGAGAAAGAGAGAGAAACATCAATGTGTGGTTGCCTCTTGTGCACTCCTAACTGGGGACCTGGCCCACAAGCCAGGCATGTGCCCTGACTGGGAATTGAACCCATGACCCTTTGGTTCACAGGCTGGCGTTCAATCCACTGAGCCTCGCCAGCCGGGGCTTGTATGTTTACTCTTGACTGAAAGAATGTTTATGACGTTCACTAAGCCGTGTGTCCTGTGTGGTTTAGATATGTTTTGTGGTTGAAGATGATGTAAACACTGTCTTTGAGAAGCTTGGAGTATGTTTAGAAAGATGACTTGGGAGAAAACTGTTTAAAGAATGAAGAAGAAATTCTTCTTAGATCTAATAACTCCAATTAATGACTCTTCGAGTCTCTAAAAAGTCTTTGATTTATGTTTTTGTGATTCCTGAAGCTGAATCATTACTATTCTTAATCATCAAATTTCCCAGGCAGAGTCATGCTTTATTGTAAAAGACTATTTCCTCCTTGATCTCTCAAACTTATCGGTGTGGTCAAAGGAATGCATTTATTTTTAGTGAGAATTTGGTGCTGATTCTGTATGTTTACTCTATCAAGTTTGTTGTAATTGTCTCTAAAATAAGTTTTATTAGAAAATGTAAGAGTTTAGCAACAATATGCCTCATTTTGCTAGGCTAACAGAGATGGAAATATATATAAAATTAGCAAATTGTGCTAGTTCTTTGAAACATAAGTTATAGGGAAATCTATAAAGATTTTTAATGAATTTTAAAAACTAATAAGTTTTGATGATGTGGCTTTTTCAAATGTGTTAAAAGGTCAATTTAATAAGAAAAAATATTTTTAGTAGTCTTATAGTAATTTATCTTAGGAATAGCCTAAATTGTGTTCTAAATGTACTCTTAGCTTCTCTTATTTTCATTCTTCAAACTGTATGTACATTTATGTAAATAATTCAGTTGTATACATTGCCCAGCTGTGTAATGGCTATTCAGTTGGTTAGATACCTTTTTAGACCTTTTCCTTCCATCCATTTACATCTACTAAAACCAAGACTAATATGTAGGATTTTCTCCCAACACAAATGATATCATATGTATTGGTTTACAGGTTTTGTTTTTACTGAACAATATACTTTGGATTTCCCTCCATTTCTGTATGCATAAGTCTCCTTTTAATTTTTCTGTATGTTTCCATAGTATAGGTATAACCGCTGTTTAACTGTTCTCCTATTTTGGACACGGCGTTTCTAATTTTTTTTACAAAGATGTCTAGCCTTTCTTTCAAAAGAACCCTATTATTATATGCCCTGGCCAGAGTGGCTCAGTTGGTTGGAGCATCGTCCCACATACCAAAAGGCTGCGGGTTTGATCCCCGGGCGGGACATGTGTGGGAGGCAACCAATCAATCAATATCTCTCTCTCACGTTGATGTGTGTCTCTACCCTCACCCCTGATCCCACATCCTCTCTCTCTAAAAGCAATGAAAAGTGTCTTTGGCTGAGGATGAAAAAGTAATAAAGGAACCCTATTATGAATAACTTGGTAGATTATCTTTCTGTAATTCTAATGATCACTGTAGTCTTTGTTCTCTGTTAGAATTTTTACCTGTCGTGTTTTCTTAAGGTGGGCGTGCTGCTGGTGTAGCAGAACTTAGGTCGGTCAGGGCCCAGCAGTGAGAGAGAGAAGTCACATGGGGTTCGTTAGGTTGCTCTTCCTATTGGGCCTTGAAGGAGGTCTCCATGGGCTGGGGTCAGCGAGGACAGTGTACAGGCCGGGGATGTCGAAAACAATGAAGCGGTCACTCCTGCCCCTGCAGTGCCTGCGCGCCACTCTTGGCATAGTGACCAGATACCGTGCTGAGTTGAAAGACCCTCTGTGTTTGACCCTGGCTCTTTCCTTCCTCGCCTCACGGTTTTCTGTCTTGCTCTCTGCACTGTGTTTTGGTTTGGTTTGGTTTTGGTTTTCCTGTTGTTGGGGTTTTCTAGCTTCACAATTGTGCTGTGTTCTATCTAGTCTCCGTACCTTTCTTATGCTTTTTGTTAACCTGGAGTCTACACACACGTAGCATGCATTATTCTCCCCATAATTTCTATTCAGTTTTCAGCTTTCAAATCTTACCACATATATCCCATAGCTTTACTGTGTGAAGATATTTTTTAAATTCAGAGGTTCAGTGTTGAGTTTATACGCAGGGCAATCCAAAGTGGATGCAGGGGACACTAAAACTAGGGATTCGGCAACTTGGTTTCTAATCTCCACTCTGCTGTTGTTAAGCTGCATGATTATCAGTACAAGGTGATAAGTAGCACGTGAAATCGGTCTCTACCTGTCCAACTGGCATAGTGGGGGTCACCTTGGCTGTGGTGTCAAGCGTTAACCTGAGGTTGCTGTGACTCGGCTTTGCCACTTACCATCCATGTGATCTTGGACAGGTTTCCCGAGTGCTATTTCAGTTCTCTGTAAAAGAGAGGGGAAATGATTCCAAATTCTCTGGGTTTTAAAGATTAAACAAAAAGAGGTGTTTCAAAAAGTTTTGTAGTACTTGTTATTATAGGAACATAAATAAATGTTATCTCATCTTGAAAAATTAGGCTAGAACTTGATGTTCTCTAAGACATCTTTGACAATAAAGTTTTATGATTCTTTTTAAAACAATTCTTGTTACAACAGAATAATCTGGAGAACTTTTTGTATAACAGCACTGATCCGAACTCATGTGGGAGATCAGTGAGGGGTTTTAAGTTTGTAAAACAGATGTTGACCGTTTTTTCTACCTGTTCCATATTCTGTGCTTCTGGAATATGGAAATCCCAATTTTTAAGATTCATGAAAGAAAGATACAGGTTTGAGTCTTTAAATGCCCTAGAGATCTGAGTAGATTTTCACCATTCTTCGAACTCTCTGAAATTATATGCAAAACTTTTAGTGCTCCGGAACTGTAGCGAGGAGCTCGAGCGTTCACAGCGAACGACACGGACGGCAGTTCTCTTCTCCTGTGGTCCGCACTCCAGTAGGAGATACAGACGTTGAGTAAAAACACTGAAACGTAAGCAAGAAAATGCAACCCGTAGATGATGGACGTGTTTGGTACAGAATTTAAACATAGTGATGGGCTAGAGGGATTTAAGGGTTATTTTAGGGTTTTAAGTGGTCAGGGAGGTCTTCTGACGAGTTGACATTTTTAGTGGCTTCTGTTATGAATGATAACAGGTGGCCTCCAATACAAACATTAGACAGAGAGGCTAGTATTGGGTTGGCCACCGAGTTTGTTTAGGTTTTTTCCCCTGCAATGGCTGTGGGAGTGCTTGGTTGTCTTTAACTTCATTCGAAACAATTTCATTAAGATTGTATTGGGACAGCTGTCATATCAGCATGCACTTAAAAGACTTATCAAAACTGGTGAATTTTTGTGCAGCCATTTTAATGTTCAAGGTGGAAGAAGGCATGCATCATTTTCGGTGTGTTACGCTTTATTATTTCAAGAAAGGTAAGCAATGCAACTGAAATGCAAAAACAACTTTGTACAGTGTGGAGAAGGTGCTGGGACTGATGGGATGTGTTGGAAGTGGTTTGCCAAGTTTCTTGGTCCTATTGACATTTTGGCCAAATAACTCTTTCCTGTGGGGCTGTCTCACACACTGGAAGATGTTTAGCAGCACCCCTGACCTCTACCCACGGGAAGCCAGTAGCAGGAGAGAGCCGACATACTCAAAATACCCACATCAATGGAGTTATTGGTGAAAAATGGAAAATGTGTCTTTCATTTTATGGAAAAAATGTGACAGACTTTTTGACCAGCCCAGCACTGACTTTCTGTGATGGGACTAAGCTTCCCGTGAGCAGCTGGAGGGTGATGGGGTGACGGGGACAAGGGTGAGAAAAAGTTGGAGAGCTGAATTACAGGTCATCTCACTTAGAGCTTTGTAAGCCAGAATAAGAAATCCCAGCTTTATGCCAAATGTACTAGGAAGCTATTTCAGACTTTTAGCTGGAGAATGAGAAAAGGAAACTGGAGACAGAGGCATGAGGACTCCAATATCTGGGAATTAAGAGATCAGAAGCCCAGCCAGTGAGTTGGGAAGGCTGAGGGGAATGTGGTGGCTCACTGACCCCTTCGAGAAGGAGGGAGTAGTCGTCCGTGTCCCGTCTCCTTGAGAAGACAGTTACCATCAGAACAATGGCCTGACGGTTGGATTTGGCAACGGGCTTGCCAGCAGAACAGAATTACTGTGAAGTCAGTAGCTAGTAGGGAATGCAGCTCTGTGACATTGGTTTTTAAGTGAAACTGCAAGTAGTTCTTCCTTCTTTATAATCGACCTTTAGACTGTGGGTGGTGATACCATTAAGAGTTTGAGCCAGAATATCTGGGTTAATATCTCACCTCTGTTTCTCTTTAGCTTACTCCGCCTGTCTCAGCCTCCATTTTTATATCCGTAAACGGGGTATCGTAATTACCTGCCCCTTGTAGGTTTGCTGTATGTAAGGCGTTTAGCTCAGTCTGTGGCACTTAGTCGTATAAGCAGCAAAGATTATAATGGTGCATGGTAAAACATTTATCGTTTGTGTTCTTTGGGGTTTGTATAGTTTATTGTGTAAGGGAATAAAGTGATGTGTTTTATCTTAACTTTATGATTAGCAAATTTCAAGTTCTCTACAGGCCATACTAGTAAACAGTAAGGAACCATGAACTTTTCAGGGACTGACATTGGGATCAGTTCCTTTACTGGTGTTAATGTAAAGTCATGCTAGCCTAGAGAAACGTTCGTGTGGATCGTACTTGAATCGGCGTCAGCAAACGTTTTCTGACTGATAGCCTGTTCTCGTTTTGAGTATTGCGTCCTCTAAACACTTACCTTTTTTCGCTCTCTATTTTGGAGCGTTCGCAACCCCGTGCATAACTGTGGCATTTGTCTTTACTGTTCAGTAGAGTAACCAGAAACTGTATTGTCTTTTTTTAGCATTCCAGGTGGTGGCAGTCTCAGTTTATTAAGTAGTAATGATTTCATATAAACATACTTGTAGCTACTCATTATCTATTTTATTAAAAGTATTTATAATTGGGGGGTGGCTGGGTGGAGGGGAGCCTAAGGGGGAAAATTGGGACAACTGTAATAGCATAAGCAAAATACTTTTTAAAAAAGAAAGTATAATTAAAACATAGAAATCAAAATTTGGGCAATCCCTTTATTATTTGTTGTTATCGCAAGGGCCATTTGAACACACATGCAGATAACTTTTAGATTTTGAATGTGGAATTAACTTGGTGACTGCCTACTAGAGCATTAAGTGTTTTTACATTGTCCACGTGTCTGGTGGTACGCTTCGCCAAAACCCAGACAAAGCCCAGGTTACTCAGAGGGCGGATGTCGTGACTCTGCCATTTCACTGTTTCTCTAGCAGCTCAAGCGGAGTCTGGCACATAGCAGTGCTTAGTTAAGTATTTGCCGGGTGAGTGGATACAAGTTCTCTATTCCTAGAAACTGTTCTCATCAATAATGGGCTTGTATTTAAGGTGGAGTTATTTCAACAAAACATGAATTAAACGGAAAACTTGAGGAGTACAATGCGTCGTAGATTACTTTTCTAGGTAATTACAGCTTAAATGAGATTTTAAAAATCTTTGTAAGTAGTCTCTGCTGAGCATATTCAGATCTTTAGAAATTTGTAATACGGTTACTTTGCTGCTGTGTGCGTCAGCTCATTTTTAGACACTACAGTTAGAGAAAGTGTAATAGGTATTGTTTGAGATACGTGCTAGACACTTCTGGTAGGGCTTTCTACGCGAAGGAAATTTCTGTTACACATAGGTGATGAGTTTTGTGATTTGGCTTTTATCCTCCACCAAAAATAGAGGGTAGACAGTGAGAATTTATTGTATGTGGGTTCTGGTAAGTTATAATTACTCTGTCATTCTTAAAGGTGGGGGATTTAGAAAAGTCTCTTGTAGTAAATAATACTAACTGTGTTGTTCTAACACAACATCCTGTAGCAATGAATATAGGTCCTCCTGGGGCCTAATGATGTCTACCAGTAAAGTAAACTCTTAAGAATATCTAAAACCCTTAAAAATAAACTCTAAAAAAACCAGTCTCTTTTTATCTCATTACCCATACCACATTTGATAGTAAAGTATTTTAAGGTAGTTTTTCTCTTAGGCCAATTTTTTAAAAAAACTCTCTTAATAGGAGTGTATATATCATAAGTGTAGAGCTTAATGAAAGTTCACAGTTGAAGAGATTCATGCAACTGGTGTACAGATCAAATACCAAAATACAATTAACCACCTTAAAAAGGCTAAGTTTTAGACCCTGGCCAGGTAGTTCTGTTGGTTAGAATGTTGTCCCAATACATCGAGGTTGCAGGTTCAATCCCCAGTCAGGGCACGTGGAAGAATCCACCAACGAATGCGTGAGTTTTTGGACCAACAAATTGATGTCTGTAGCTCTGTCTGTCTCCCTCTCTAAATCAATGAATTTTAAAAAGGCTAATTTTTAAATATAAAACAACCATAGATTTAGATAAATTTGAGAGACTTAGGTCCTTGTTCTTTTTAATTTTCTTACTAATTTTAAGTGTTACTTTAGGCAAGTTATTTCATCTTTGAACTGCGGGGCTTGAACTGCGGGGCTGAGACCAAGTGTTTTGTTACGGCTTTAATTCTGTAAAAGTGCAAAAAGATGGACTGCAGTGACATAACTGTGCTATAAAATGTTGTGGGTAGTGGGATGAGAAGACACAGTTTAATTTTAAAATGACTCATTTTTTTTTCTTTTTCTTTATTTTCCAGGTTATATTTCACACTATGTGCTGACTGTATCTACAGAAAATATTTAAAAAAAGATAAACTTTTTTCAAAGATTTTTGATTCCAGTGGAATCTTTGCTTTAGATATTTGTGTGTGTGTGCGTGTGTGTTGGTGAATTGTAACTCCAGAAGCAATGCCTGTACAAGCTCCACAGTGGACGGATTTCCTTTCCTGCCCGATTTGCACTCAGACTTTCGACGAAACAATTCGAAAGCCCATCAGTTTGGGTTGTGGCCATACTGTGTGCAAGATGTGCCTGAATAAACTCCACCGCAAGGCTTGCCCATTCGACCAGACCACTATCAATACAGACATTGAGCTCCTCCCGGTGAACTCGGCGTTGCTGCAGCTAGTAGGTGCTCAGGTATGGTGTGTGGCTTACAACACTTCGTAATTTCTCTCTCTCTCTCTCTGTTTTCTTGCTGAGAAAAAATTGTTGAATTAAAACTGGGTGGCGTTGCCCTCTATTTAAATGGATAGAATTCTGTTCACTCCTGTGCGAGCCCTTTATTTCAGTCTGTTTAGGAGAGTTAGGTGGCCGTCCGGTGAGTCTCGTCGTGGTACAGTAGCAATCTAATCCGGTTAGGCTAAGGTAAAGCCTAAGGGGTTAGGCTTTCTCAACAGTCTTAGCTATTCAGATCGCTAGTGAAACCTAAGAAGTAAGTCACAGGGACCTCGTAGGAGGAAAATATTATTCATAAAACCATTGCATTTTACATAATAAGAAAAGGAAGCTGCTTGAGAGTAACTTTGTAGACACTGACCGAAATGAAAGATGAGGAAGGTAACAAAACTGAAGCGCACAGCCTTTGGGAGCAGGGTGTCTGGAGTTGGAGCAGATATCCCTGGGTACCTGTAAAAGGACTGTGGTAATTCTGAAAGTTCTACGTCACTGTTCTCAAACTACAGGTCCATGATATCCTCAGGAGGTTTCACAAAGCCAGGAGAGGCAGGTTTTGGAGAGCTACATGTGATTCACTTAAATAATCCCTTACTAGGTTAATTTGCATAATGTGAGTCTGAAGTACCGTCTGTTTACCGTAAATTATATCTGGATAAAGATATTGGAACTTTGACTCTAACCCTACTGATATTTTCCTAAAAGCTGCCATAAAGCAGAGAAAGTCAATATTGTGTGTGTTGGAGATAAAGACAACAGTTCTTATCAAAAAGTGTCACCAAAAATACTATAAAACATTTGTCAGAGGGGAGGGCACAGCTGATTGGTTTTTTTTTCTTCCTGTGCTTTTTATTTCATAATCACTTTTCTTTTTATTTTGAAAATTCCAGGATGACATTTTGAAAACATTTTAAAAATTGACTTATTAGGAGGTAACAGTTTGAGAAATATAATATTTTAATGACAAATAATCAGGGCTGGCTTGTTTTCCTAAAGATATTTAAGGATGAACTGATTCTTTTTCTACGGAATGAATAAGGCCCTGTCATGTTTTTCTCTTCATTGAATTTACTGGGGTGACACTGGTTAACAAAATTATACAAGACCTTTCATGTCTTAAAGGAAACAGCTAATGTTTGTGAAATTTCGAGGGTAGAATAGTATGTATTTTAACACATAAAGATTTCCTTCTAAAAACTGGTAGAGCTAATACATTAATTAAACAAAGTTGCAGGATATAAAATCAACAAGCAAAAATCAGTTGCATATCTATACACTAGCAGCAAACAATCCAAAAAGAAATTAAGAAAACAATTACACTTACAGTAGCATCAAAAAAGAATAAATTTAGCAAAGGAGGTGAAAGACTGGTACCCTGAAAACTACAAAACATTGCTGGAATTCAAAAAGACATGAATGAGTGGAAAGACATCCTGTGCTTTTGGCTGGGAAGACTTCGTATTATTAAGATAGAATACGACCCAAGGTAATCTACAGATTTAGTGCAAGCTCTATTAAAATCCCAACGATATTCTGGTTTTGTTTTTCAAAAGTAGAAAAGTTCATCCTAAAGTTCATATGGAATCACACTTTCTGATACTGAAACTGCAAAGCTAGACTGATCGAGTGGGTGTGTACTGGCATAAAGACATGTTTAAATCAGTGGAACAGAATGGAGGGTTCAGAAGTAAACCCATATGTGGTCAGATGATTTTTGACACGGTTGCCAAAACCACCCAGTGGGGAAAGGACAGTCTTTCCAACCAATGGTTCTGGGAAAACTTGATATCCAAGTGTAAAAGGATGAATTTGGACCTCCACCTCACAGCACGTACAAAAACTGACTCAGAGTGGATCAGAGGATCCACTGTAGGAGCTAGCACTGCAGAACCTTAGAAGAAATGTGGGCCTGCATAGATCGATGACCTTTGAGTAGGCAGTAGTTTTTTTAATATGATACCAAAAGCAGGAGACAAAAGATAAATTGAACTAAATCAAAATTTGAAACTTTGTGTTTCAAAGGACATTGTTAAGAGAGTGAACAAAACAACCCAGAAAATGGGAGGAAATAATTGTAACTCATCTGTCTGGTAAGAAACTTGTGTCTAGAATATACAAAGAACTCTTACAACTTAATAAAAAGAACGTAATTTTAAAATAGGCAAAGATCTGAATAGATACCTCACCAAAGAAGATACAGAGATGGCAAATGAACAAATAAATGAGCTCAGCAGCATTTGTCATTTGGAATTGCAAATTAAAACTGTGAAATACTACTACACCTCAATTAGAATACCTCAAACCTGAAACACAGATAACCCCAAATGCTGGCAAGGCTGTGGAACAACAGAAACTCATTTACTGCTGGTGGGAGTGCAAACGGTGCAGTCATTGTGGAAGTTGTTGTGTGATTCTATGATTCTATTTATATGGACTGTCCAAAACAGGCAACTCCATGGAAACGGAAAATATTGATAGATTAGTTATTCTGTAGGGCTGGTGGGGGTTGGGAGGAAATATATGGTAGGGGTAGCGGTGAAAACAGCACGGAGTTCCTTAAGAACCCAGTAAATTTAGCCCTGACCAGTACGGCTTGGTTGGTTGGGCGTCATCCTGCAAAGCCAAAGGTCTCTTGTCGGAGAGGCAGCTGATTGGTGTTTCTCCTCTCTCTCTCTCCCCCCCCCTCCTTCCTCTCTCTCTAAAAATTAATAAATAAAATCTTCAAAGAATAAAAAGTCATTCAGTAAATTTAGCGGGAGTTCTGATATTACTGGGGTTAGTGGCGGTGCGCGTGTGCACTTGGCACCACCATGGTTTGGTTGGTTAGTGAGCACTGAAGGAGAGACCTTTTCTTTTGGCTTCCAGGTCCCTGAGCAGCCGCCCATTACTCTGTGTAGTGGGGTGGAAGATACGAAGCATTATGAGGAAGCCAAGAAATGTGTAGAAGAATTAGCATTGTACCTGAAACCACTCAGCAGTGCTAGAGGTGAGTGGGATGCCATTATCGATGCCAAGCCAGTGCTTATTAAGTGAATGGTAATGAAATTCATTTAGTTATTGTAAATCAGACTCACTGGTCCTAAGGATGTCATTACAAACCACACCAAATACAGTAGTGAGGGAGGGTTTAGGTGACGTTGGAAACTCTAGATGAATGAGTTGCAGAAAAAAATACAAGTGTAAATGCAGGAATGGCTTCAGAAGGGCTTGCTAGCATTGGATAGCCCTGAACCGTCTGCCCTCTGTTCACTTGTATACGGCATGCTGCAGGGGATGTAGTGAAATTGGAAGTTGCTAGTGGTGTCTGGCCATTAGAGCCTGTCATCATTGGGAAGGTAAGAGTAACCACTATGAACTAACATGCCAGAACCGTTGTGATCTCCAGATGTGGGCCTTCAACTAAGTGTTATTGTCTGGCCTCTCCATCTTTATTTCTCCATGATTAAAACGAGTAAGGGTATATTTAATGTCATGAATATTCGCATGAGGTAACAGGTTTTGTGTGCTTCTAAAAATGCTTCACTTGTGTAATTGGATTACTCACTTTAGACATCCTAGCAGAACCCAGAATTGTTCATATGCCCATAAGTCCATCAGCCTGTCAGAGGAAGTTTTCCTGGCCTCTGAAATTGCCTTGGAAACCGAGGAATGACTTTCTCCTCTCTTTTAAAGGAGTGGGTCTGAATAGCACGACTCAGAGCGTTCTGAGTCGCCCGATGCAGCGGAAACTGGTGACTCTGGTCCACTGCCAGCTCGTGGAGGAAGAAGGCAGGATTCGGGCTATGCGGGCAGCCCGGTCTTTGGGCGAGCGGACAGTTACAGAGCTCATCCTCCAGCACCAGAACCCTCAACAGCTCTCTTCTAATCTTTGGGCAGCAGTCAGGGCCCGCGGCTGCCAGTTCCTCGGACCAGGTATGGAACTAAATTCCATGGCTACTATGCTGGTAATTCTAAAAGTCTGGCGTAGGGACTAGAAATGTGAACAGAGGCCACTTTACTGCAGTTCTGTTATCATCAAGCAACATCCCATTCGGTAATCACGGCTTGGATAATTCCATGTTAGCTTTTCAGAGCACTTAAAACTTCCCTTAATGCCAGAGTTTGTTCATTTTGACAAAAGTTTTTCTCAAATGTATTAACTTTTTATCTGCTTTCCTAAATAAAATATACAGAATGTAATACAAACATGCCCCCAAAAGCTTAAAAAGTCTAACTGTGACTGTCTGTTACTGTGTTATCTGTTTATCAGGTGATACCTGCAAAAATTACTGAATTTTGCCCTTCTGATAAGTGGATTTATCTTATCCCTGCACATGATAAATTTTGGTTTTGCCCATCTTTTCCTAGCAATGCAGGAGGAAGCTCTAAAGCTGGTTCTCCTGGCCTTAGAAGATGGTTCTGCTTTGTCAAGAAAAGTATTGGTTCTCTTTGTGGTGCAAAGGTTGGAGCCTCGGTTCCCTCAAGCCTCCAAAACTAGCATTGGGCATGTTGTCCAGCTCCTCTATCGAGCCTCCTGCTTCAAGGTACGAACTCTCCGCCTGAAGGAAACACTGTCCTTTCCCTAAGCAAGGAGTACAGCTTGCAGTTTAATCAGGGTGCCTGTGTCTTCTCAGAAGATTCCATTTTTCTTTTAAAGAATACAGATAGTGTCCTATTAAAGTTAAACCTTTTTATATTAAATTCAGACGTTAGATATTGAACAATATAGATCAAACCAAGCCTTAGAGATTTTTGTGTGTGGAGAGACTAAGAAGCTGTGTCAGTTTTCCACCAAGACCCAGAAAGAAACGGTCTGAATAGAGTCCCTGAAGCAGGAAATCAGCTGTGTTTGGCTGTTTGTTGAGACAGTTCCGCACGTGGGGTCCTGGGGCTGCATTTGCCGTTTGGGTTTCAGGATAGGTAGTGATGCTGGGCCAGCTCCTTCGTGTTCCAGATCGATCCCGTGCTGCTTCCCACACCGGTGCCCTCTGTGTCTCACTTACTGCTCATCTCACTTTCCTGGCTTCCTCGTGTCAAGGCTTCTTGCTTCTGATACAACACATAACCAGTGCAGTGTGGAGCAGGGAGGCATGTCTCAAAAATGTTGTTAATTCACCCAAGCTACATGGAAACCATCCTCGAGCTCACCCCATTCCCTCACCCGACACTCAGACTAAAAAAAAAATCTGACATTAGCCATCCTACTAAATTCTGTTCTCTCATTTTTTGCAAAGAATAAAATGGCCCACAAAATCAACAGGAGAGTATACAGAATTAATGTTAAAAATTTATTTTATTTATTTAAAAAAATTTTAATAATTGTTTTTGAGAGAGAGAGGAATGGAGACAGAGAGGGAAGAAAAGAAAGAAACAGCCATCTGTCTTTCCACCTATCTGCATTCATTGGGTGATTCTTACGTGTGCCCTGACCTTGGCATAACGGGATGGTGCTCTGACCAGCTGAGCTACCTGTCCAGGGCAAGAAGTTATTTTAAAGCTCTATCTAAAAGCCAACCTTATTCCCTTTCTAGAGTCAGATTATGTACTGAAAATGGGGTGTGGACTTCAGGTGTGTGCCCATCCCTGTCGCTTCCTTAGGTACCTCTGGAGCTGTCAGGGCCTCGAGCCAAAATAACTCCAGCTGGCCCAGATTGTCCCCAAATAATGCACATTTGTTCTAAGTGCTTGTAACAATACGATTGGGTACTAGAACCCAGAAGCCACTTCAGAATGTCTGTCTGCTTTCAGTGTGACTTGTTCTCCATTAACAGCCCCAGGCAGGTACAATATGGGAAGCTTACAAAAGGAAGGGAAAGCCCACCTTCCCCTGTGGAGAATAACCAGGGGCTCAGAAACCCCAGGTGCCCACGAGGCAAATGTCTCAGTCCGAATTAAAAGCGTCGGCAGTACTTTTTAAAGAGATTGGACGTGTGTGCAGTGCAGTTATTCTTCTCCTGGGTCATGACTATTTCCCTTTACTTTGTTGTCCACCTGCTTTCTTCTCTGGTGTCGTTTGTGCCACACTCTCGCCCGCGAAGAGATTTGTCTTCTCATATCGCACTAGGTCCGTCCCTGCCCTCTGCTCGCTGTGGCGGAGTTTGTGCCAGTCCCCATTTTGTCTTCCTCGTGGGACCCAGGCCAGACTCTGGCCCCCACTCTGCTTTGCAGCTGCCCGTGCTCGTCCAGCTGCGCTCTAGTTGTCCCTCCAGCATCTCGTTTCCGTCTGAGAAGCTCTTCAAGCCACAGGACAGTTCCGGTGGTTCTCGGCACAGCACAGTTCCAGGACTTCAGACATTGCATCTCCTGGAAACCCTTGGTTGTTAGTTACAGAAGCTTTTGAGAGCCAAGTCCAGGGAACCCCAGTGTATCACATAGAGGCACAGTCTGCACGTTACTGAGGTAGCCTGCGCTGAGGAGGCGTCTCACACATGTGCACATGCATTCGGTCCCTTGACTTGCTTTTTAATAGTGGCAAACTATGTTTCCTTTTTGTAACTGTAGTTCTTGATTTTTTTAAAAAATCTATTTGGTCTTTCTATGGACTTACCTAACAAAATTTGAGTTTGATCTTCTTGTAATAAGAATGGTATATGCTTTCAAATATTGTATCAGTATGATCTCGAAGTCTTGATGAAAACATTTTGTAGCTTCTTTGATGGAAATTTTCTGCTAAAGGAATTTGAGTCCTAAAAGGTTTACAGGCAAAATATGTTCTAAAATGTGTTAGGATATAAGGTGATCCTACACAAAAATAAATTAATTTACTTTGATATGTTAAGGATTTGGCCTAAACCCAGCTTGACTTAAAGTGTGAACTGTGGGTCTGAGAACAATAGCATCTGCCTCAACAAGTCTGGAGAATTAACTGAGTTAACACTTCAATATAAGAGTTAGTAAGGTAGCTTAGTACATTGACTGGCGCACACTAAGAGCTCGATACGTGTTAATTATTTTTAGTACTAAAAGATATTATTATTGTTACCATGATTGTTGTAGTTCAGCATCTCAGAATTTACACTTTCTGTTGGTGGCTCACCCTACAAAATGCCATGGAGAATTAAGCCACGTAAAATTAGTCGTCTTTAGAATCACACCAGCATCCAAAGCTCCAGTTATGAGGACCAGCTAGCTCAACACCAGGCAGACCCTGCAGTAATACTCCACAGTTATGTAAAACAAATGTACATTGTTTTTTCAGAATAATTGTACTTGTATTAGTATTTTTTTTCACTAATGCATAATATACACACACATACAGTTTAAAGTGCATTATGTGTTAAGGTCTGTTCAGTCTTTGGATTTGTTCCAGCACACATTCATTCCAAAAGATTTCGACATCAGTAAAAGGGAAATGTTTTATTGGCAAAAGGGTGTGCTCCATTTTAATCTTGCTATTGTTACTAAGAGAAATTTGTTACATTAACAATTATCCGTTATCTGTAAAGGCTCTTAAGGCTCTTACAAAGCATGAGCCCATTTTGTTCTTTCTCTGACTCCTGATGAGATCACGTGTGTCTGACAGGTCACCAAACGTGATGAAGACTCTTCTCTGATGCAGCTGAAGGAAGAGTTCAGAACCTACGAAGCGCTGCGGCGAGAACACGACTCCCAGATCGTGCAGATCGCGATGGAAGCAGGCTTGCGCATCGCGCCAGACCAGTGGTCCTCTCTGCTGTACGGAGACCAGTCTCACAAGTCCCACATGCAGTCCATCATTGACAAGGTAGACCTTTGTTTGTTCCTTTCTTCTCGGACTGGTCCTGGAGTTTTGGTCATGCACGATTTGGTAATTCATTCATTTAAGTAATATGTGTTAAAGGGAGTACTGCGTGCCAGAGTCCTCGTGAAGTGCATTCTCTGCGGTCGGGTGGCATGTCACAGCTAGTCACATCATACACCAGTTTGCTCATATGAAGACTGTTCTAAATTGAGGTATAATGGACACCGTCCATACAAGGTTTGATCGGCGTTGTAACGCTTTATCCGCTGCGCGCTCGCTCATTTCTCTGAGCGGCTCTCGTCCCTTGTATCATTGCCTCCCTTCTTCCACTGTCCCCTGAGTTATGTTCACTGTGTTAGTTAAACCCACTGTCTACACGCCTTCGTTGTCTGCTTGTAGCAGCCACGGATGGTCTGGAAGATGTCCACATTGAGGTGTCCTGTGTTCTCAGCCAGAAAAATTTCACATAAGTTACCAACCATTCTAAGTTTGATCACACTTTCAGTACACTTACTTCTACTTTATCTGTTGTTTGTTATGATGAAAAAATTAGTAGAGTATGCGTGAATTTTAGGTCAGCCTCCATTATCTCTGACTCTCAGAGCTATTTTTAATTTTCTTAAAACAGGAGCATACTAAGGAAAAACTGGAGTATCTGTAAATGTGCTGTAATTCAATATGAAATATATGAAAGCACTATAAAAAAAGCCTTAGAGTGCCATGTAAAAATACGTTATGTTCAGTAATAGTATTTAGTTTTTACTATTTTACCTTCCGTACTTATAACCATAGAGATTATATACTTCAGAGTCCACCCTACCATTAATTGGGAGACATAAGGTCAAGGTGTTGCCCAGATACTTATCACTTACTGAGAGCTGACTGGGTGTGTTCCCGGTGGTTTAAAGAATTCATTCATGTACTCTTCGCAGCAGTCCCATACGATCCCTTTCGTGCAGAGGCAGAGAGGTTAAGTACACTCCTCCTGCGGCAGACCTGCATTTGAACCGGGGTATTCTGACTCTAGCATCCATGTTCATAACCCCTTAACCAAACTACCTGCAACTCGTAGGTCTAAAATTATGCAGCTGACTGATTGTAACATATTGAAACCCTGGTAATGATCTCTTAAAGAAGTAGCTTTCTACTGCTGAAGAGAATCTTGACTTCTTCTGTAAAGATTCTACAAGGAAGTTGGCCTTACTGTCTGAACTGGACTATGTAACTAAGTGCATGTCCTGTAATAATTTTCTCACATTATGAGCAAGAATTGGAACTTACTATCCAGAGACCTTCACACAACAAACTGACAAACAAGCTTTGCAGGGTATGGGATGTATTGTCGTCATAGAGAGCAGTGGAGCTTGCTGTGATAATAGAGTGTTCTGTAGGTGATCACTAGCCACACATGGGTATTTCCTTCATTGATTTTTGAGGGGTGGGAGGAAGGGAGAGACAGAGAAAGCAACATTGCTTTTTTGTTCCTCTTACCTATGTGTCCATGAGTTGTTTCTTGTATGTGCCCTGACCGGGCATTGAACCCTCAACCTTGGCGTATCGGGCTGACGGTCTAACTAACCGAGCTAGCCGGCCAGGGCCCACACATGGTTATTCAGCAACTGAAATGTGATTTGTGCAACTGATGAACTAAAATTTTTACTTTAATTAATTTAAATAGCCACATGTTGCTAATGGCTACTGTATTGAACAGTGGGAATATTTATTAAAATTGATAAGAAAAGCAATAATCCTAGTAAATTAATAGACAAAGAAACATGAATTAACAACTCACAAAGGAGAAATATATCTAGTTGACTGGGTAGAGTTCAGCCCCAATAGTAATTAAATACACATTTAGAACAGTGACAAAGCAAATGTCGCCTGTTTCATTAGTAAAAGAAACATCTACTCATACATTGCTGATGGCTTGTAAAATGCATTACAGGTCTTTTGGGGATCATCAGTGAATAAAAATTCAAGATATTCATGTCCTTTGACCAAACTTTTAGTATTCCTAATAATTTATTTTAAGGAAATAATTTAAACTTTTACAAAGGTTATGAGCACAAAAGTATTAATTGCTATATTATTTATAAAAGAGAAAATGAGGGGGTGGTTAAAAAAGTTAAGAACTGTCTACTCAGAACACTGATTTATAGCCATTAAAGTTACAGTTATGTCAGAACAGATACTTTCTGCAACTGATAAATAATATTTAATATCTTTAAGAAAATTAGTGAAGTATTTTAATTAAGTCTTTGTGGTAGATACAGGGGTATTGTCATTGTATCAGATAGTTACTTTTGTGGATAGCAATATTAAAATGTTTTGTTATAATATCAAAGGTAGCCAAAACCATAATTTTATAAACTGATTATAACTATGTAAAAAAATGTACAGTTGAAAAAAAATTAAATATAGCTATGTCAGCATTCTAGGAGTAATATTATTTTCCATGTCTTTTAAGATGTATGCTTTTAAAGAAAAATTTTCTTTTATAGATTGGCCTTTTGCGAGGGAAATAGTCTCATCCATGTTAATGAACAGTTAATTTTTCCAACTATAAACCCTAAGTTATTACCACATAATCAACCTTTTTTCCTGTTAAAGGTCATGTGTGGGCAACATAAGGAAGTTAATGCATTCAGCCTTAGGGAAATATACAACCTGGTGGATTCCAAGAATCCCAAACCGAATTCGGATTTTTTGTAGTTACAGTGGACTTTGGAAATTGTTTAGTCCATATAACACACGCACTTCACTTCAGGCTGAGTTTGTAAAGGTTATAGCCAGTGTCATGACTTTGGTCTGTAAGAGAACTTGAGCTCCAACTCCAGCTGAGTTCAGTTTCGTTGTTCTTGCCTTTGTATAGCATTATCTCTAGACTATATTTCCAAATTTCAGTTATTTGGAAGGGTCCCAAGAGCCAGACGGTGAGAACACAAAGTGGGGAGAGCACTTCCCCACTGAGAGCCAGGACAGTTCTCCCCCGTGAGGACCGGCGGCAGAGGGCACGCGCCGACCTCTGTCGACGCAGGGAAGTGCAGGGTTCGCCCCGGTAGCAGCAGGTAATCCAGTCTGGCCAGTGCGTGGGATGAGCGGGAGGATAAAAATTAAATTTAGTAAATTGCAAAAGTGATTGTGAATATTGTAAGTAATCTTTATTTTAAAGGGATTATCTGGCCTTTGGGGAAGTTAATATTTTTCTTTTTTAAGTTGCAGACTCCGGCCTCTTTTGCACAAAGTGTTCAGGAACTAACGATTGCTCTCCAGCGGACCGGAGACCCAGCGAACTTGAACCGGCTGAGACCCCATTTGGAGCTATTAGCAAACATCGACCCTAGTCCGGGTAAGCCCCAGGGGAATCCCTGGACTGTGTCCTCTGTGTGCCCCAGTGCTGCCCAATGGTTTTCTAAATTGTGTCTTGGTACATTCTTCTGGAGCTTCCCAGAGTGGTTATTTCAGGTTTTTTCTACAGTAGTTCAAGTTCCTGGCTCCAGTCTTCTTCGTCCCTGTTATTACTTCACTAATAGTTACTTTATACTTCTTACTATACTGTTCACAGATTCTCTCTGGAATCCTTTACATTTTTTTTCCCTCTCACTGTAAAGTTGTGTAGTTTACCATTCTCATCTCTTGACAAAGTCAAGTTTCCTCCTTTTTTTCTAAATCATGTCATTAGTTTACATTTTTTGATCTTTTTTTTTTCCTGTTTTCAACCCCTTTCCTATTCCTTCTTCTTGACCTGAAAATCACCCAACCTTCATTTTTCACCTCATACTTCATCTGAGATCTGTTGGTTTGTATATTGCAATTCCTGTGTATATTCCCACTACTGAACTAAAACTCTCTTTTTACAGATTATTTATTTATTTATTTATTTTTAGAGAGGTGGGCAGGAGAAAGGGAGGGAAACATCAATGTATGGTTTGCCTTTCATGTACCCCCCGCCCACCACCACCACCAGGGACCTGGCCCACAACCCAGGCAGGTACCCTAACTGGGAATCGAACCAGCGACCCTTTGGTTCACGGATCAGCTCTCAATCCACAGAGCCACACCAGCCAGGGCTGAACTAAAACTCTCTTAACATTTACTATTAATTTCCAATTTTCTATTCCAAAAGCCTCTCTCAGTCCTTACATTACTTGATTTGTCCTCAGCATTTGATAATGTTGTTGACCACTTCCTCGATACAGGCACTCTCGTAACAGCGTACAGCTTTCATCCGTAGTCTTACGGTTATCTTCTCATCTGTCTGAATGCTGTTTCTGCCTTATTTTGACCGTTCCTTCCTCTCCTGCCCACCGAGGAGTAGAATGGTTGTGTTCTGGGATTTTGTTTTCTCCGAACTCTGTGGATGGCGGTCATTCATTCCCAGCATCGAGTGTTATCCCTTCGTAGACAATAGACTCCCAGACAGCTCTGTCCCTGTTCTGTCTTCATCACTCCAGACTCACTGTCCCAAATGCCTTCTGAGATGCCCGGTCATCTCCTCATCTCATCTTCGCTGGATGCCCGCTCCTCCTCCTGTGCCCGCTCTCTGTGAATGACCTCGTTCTCCAGGTGTGTGAGCACAGAACCTGAGTCTCTTTTGTTACTTTCTGTCTTTTCCTTCCCCTTGCTCTACATACCATTCCAGATAATAGGGTCTATCTGTTCTTCGTTCACAGGACCCCTTTGTCCCCGCCCATCAGTATGGCCTCAGTGAGGGCCTCAGTTCTTTTCCTGAGACTAAGTGCCCTCCGTTCCACTCACTGATCCCATTTCCGCACTCACAGGCTTTCAGTGACACCCCAGCGCTCATAGAATAAAGGTTAGAAATCCTGACTGTGGCACTCAGCACTCCAATTTTTTTACCAGCCTACCTTTGTGGATTTACCACCAGAACTGCTCAACCAAACCAATCAGAGCTATTCCTAGAACATGTGATTTCCCCCACTTTTGTGTTCTGATCACTCTGAGCAACGAGAAGAACACTTCACAGTCTCGCCACCTGTCGCCCACCAGCTCGCGTCTGCGCGATCGGGTCCGTGCTCCCGGTGTGAGAGCAGATGAGCCGTGCCGCAGCCGAGGCCACCCCCCCTTCACGTGCCAGTCCGTCTCGTCAGGCCTGTCCTTCCCGCATCTCTGTTTCTTATCGCCGGTTTCTGTCTCTGCCAGCGTCTGCCCGTAGGCAAACATACTGTTATTCCTCCCGTTGTAACACACTTCTGAGGCTGCTTGCCCGCCGCCGACCACTCCGCTCCTCTCCTTTTTGATGGCCCTTGAACTTACTGCAACCAGGAATTCGTCTCTACCACTGAATCCGATCTGCTTTTGTCAAGGCAACATGTGACTTCCGTGTAGCTAACTCCAAACATAACTCTTGGTACTTACTGTATTTGGCTTGTTAGCAGCATTTACCATTGTTGTTTATTCTGCTTCTTGTAACACTTCTGTCACTTGGCTCGTGTGACACTTTTTTCACTTGGCTTCCAGGCCACCACTCTCTCCTAGTTCCCTTCCTTCTTTGTCCCAGCCTCCTCCTCAGCCTCCTTTGCTGCTTTCTCCTCTGCTCCATGGCTTCTAACCATTTTGCCCCTAGCATCTAACTCTGGAGTGCCTCCAGAGTGAGTCCTTGTATCTCCTGTTTTCTATTTATTCTTCTTCCCTAGAATATGCTTTAAATGTTATTTAAAAATCATTATTTAAAGTCTGTGGCCTTAAATGTTATTTAAATGTATTTAAAGTGTCATGGCTTTAAATGTTATTTAAATAATTCGTGAATTTATTGTATCTCTTTAGTTTTGAAGCCCATAGTTTTATTCAGATCTTAGCATTTCTGAAATTAGGATGCATTTGTACAAGCAATGGAATGTGATAATTTAATCAGTAATCTTTAACAAAATTCTTGGCATACAAAATAATGGTGTGTGTGTGTTACAATTGACGGCAGTTTAGAATCTGTGGAACAGTATATCCAGGCCAGACCTTCTTCCAGAATTATTTTGTATATCCACCTGCCTGCCCAGTAGCCAACATTCCAGCCTGTACCTTGAGTATCAGATAAGAATTTCCAACTGAATCAGTTGAAAAGTGGGTTCCAGGCTTCCGCCCCACCCCCATTCCGGTTAGTGACAGCCCTGGCTTTCCGTGTGAGGACACCTTGTGCAGACACCTTGGCAATGCCACGCTTAGCTCGTCTTTCTCTCACAAGGCGCATCTGGTGCTCCATCGGCGCACCCTGCAGGCTCGGTGTGTTCAGAGTCCACCTGCTCGCCACTCTCACTGCTGCCGCCCTCGCCCTCTTCACGGACTGGAGAATAGCCTCCTCTTGTCTGTCAGCGTGAGCACAGGCGCCAGGGTGATCCTGTTACCCCTCTGCTCAAAGATTCTTCAGGGCTTTCATTACTCAGTAAAAGCCCAAATCTTTTCCATGACCTGCAAGGCCTCCCAGGATGTGGTCCTCCTGTACCTCTCTCCCACCTGTCTCCCACTCTTTTCCATCCCACTGGCTCCTCCGGTTTCACCCGCACAGACGGGCCAGGCCGCTCCCAGGGCAGGGCCTTGCACTCGCTCCTCCTGGAATGTGTTCCTCCCAGTCTGTTCCCAGGGCGCATTCAGACCCTTCTTTCGGGTCCTTGATCCGGCGCAACCTTCTCAGGGGGCCTTCCCAGTCCGCCCGGTCCAACGCCGGCTACACACACCTCTCTCACTCCCCATCTGTGCTCGCTTTATCCAGCTCATGATCATCTAAACATTTTGTATTTGGACTGTTTATCTTGCCTGCTACCTGGCTCCTCTCCTTGAGTATAACAAAGATTTTTGTTTTGATTGCTACTGCTTCCCCAGCAACTAGCGCAATCCCTGGGAATTAGGTGTGCCAAAAAATGCTTTTATGTGTGACTGTTCTTTTTACCTTCTCCACCTCTTCATCTTGTTGTTGTTGTTAAAATTCCACGTGTCTTTCAAAGCCTAGTTCAAATGCCACCACCTAAATCTTTTACAATGTCTCCATCTGATGCCATCTCTGCATCTGGGTTCTCACATCATTTTATAGTTCTTTTAAAGAACATTTCAGCCCTGGCCGGGTCGCTCAGTTGGTTAGAGCATTTTCCCAACACGCCAAGGTTGTGGGTTTGCTCCCTAGTCGGGCCACACACAGAAATCAGCCAACAAGTGCATAAGTAAGTGGAGCGACAAATAGGTGTCTCTGTCTGCCTCTCTCCCTCTCCCTCTCCCTCTCTCATGGTTAATTAATTAAACATGTCATATTTAGCCCCGTGTTAATTTTTCCTTTATAAAATCCCAATGCCGGCCCTGGAGAAATAACGTACTAAATGAGGAAGATGGATAGCAGAGCTGCTTTATCTATTAGCTCTTCTATTAAACTTTTAAAATTTCTATTTATCAGTACTTGATTTATATGGAATTTCAAAATACACATTGCAGATTGGTTTACTGTGGGCAGTCCACAGGTAAGTTTTGTTTGGTGCACACAGTGTTGGCCTGCACGGTATTCTAAATTGTGTTAGGTTACCAGCCTTAAAGACTGGATGATTTTACGTGAAAATCTCAGATTTCGGCCTTCCCTGGGGAACTGTGGTGTACTGGCAGCGCCAGCCTTGCATCCTCACACACCGACCGTCGGCTGCAGTCTGACAGTAACCATGACCTTAGATGTGAGATGTACTCTGGTTCAGCGCAGACCCTGCCTCTTTCTGCTGTCGTTTCCGACACTGAGGGTCTAAGGACAGTCGCCGTTTGTGGTGTGGTCTGCTTAGCTGCATTATGTTGCCTTCTCCGTCCCTACAGCCAGTTCAGTTCGCAACCCTAGATTTAGAAGAATGTTTGCTTCTTTACAATGACGTTTAGGTGAATGAGCTGTCACCCGAAGCCCAACCTGATTTCACTGACGTGCTGACACAGTTCTTTTGTTAATGTAATGTTGTTGAGCAAAATGAATAGCGCTGTTTTAAAAATGCACGTTTGTTTGTTGTGTAGATGCTCCTCCTCCAACTTGGGAGCAGCTGGAAAATGGGCTGGTCGCCGTGCGCACCGTGGTGCACGGTCTGGTGGATTATATCCAGAACCACAGCAAGAAAGGAGCCGACCAGCAGCAGGTGAGGGGGCGGCTGGCAGCGTGGAAGCGAGCCACCGCGGGCGTCTTCACAGCACACACAGCCGGCGAGGGGACACGCACATTCCTAGCGCACAGACAACACGTTAGGTTAGCGTGGTCAGCAGCCAGTTACTGGATCAGTCTGGTAATTGTGTGTGACAACATTGAAATGAAATAAGTCTTGTTGGCCTAATGTTGGGCTAGAATCACTTTTCTCACTGGATGTAGCAGCATTTGATTCAGTGCTAAAGCTTATTCCACTTAAATCAAATTATTCTCTTTGGTTACTGTAACATCTCTGTTTGACAGTACGTATCACTCTGTCACGCTAATGCTACATCTCTCCAATACCGTTCACATGTTTGCAAATGCTTTTTCTGTATTAGTATTTTAACATTTTTCATTCATAATGTTTGTTACACCAGTGGGCCAAATTTTCTCAAATTTTTTTAAATGAAGTATACAGCAGTATAATATAATATGTCGTGTAACTAGACTTTAACTTTACTCCCCAAAATTTTGTTTCCCTCTCAGGATTTATATTAGGTTTATTAGCTCTTTTATTTTGTAGTGGTAAACTTGAGAAATTAAAACTTTGTTATTAATTTATCTGGCTCAGGTAAATAAATATTAACAGTAGATTATTTGCTATTCTTAATCTTCTTTGGGAGGCAAGAAATATTACAACTGTCTTAAGTAGAATGATACGGATGTAATTATCCTAATCAATCTAAGCAAAAATCAGAGCTTTATTTTTTGATTCAGAAATAAATGAAATTAAAACCTATTTTTCAACTCCCTGTTCCATTAGACATTATGAAGAATGTGACCAAATTAGTAAGATTAACCTTTCAGTTCTGCCAGTAAGTGATAAAAATGCATTAATTTTTCTTTCACTTAGAATTGTGTTTGATAACTTATTAACTCCCAGATCCACTGTCCTGCCTTATCACTGAGTGGTAAATAATGAGTTTCGTTTGTACCTTGGGAGATACATTAAGTCCTTGATACAGCCTATATGTCAAGACTTGGTTACAGTGTATTTTTCGGTTATAGGGCATATTGTAGATTTGTGGTGTGTTATAAAGAAACACAATTATAGCCCTGGCTGGTATGGATCAGCAGACTGAGCGCTGGCCTGCGAACCCAAAGGTTCGATTCCCAGTCGGGGCACACGCCTGGGTTGTAGGCCAGGTCCCCCAGCTGGGGGCATGGGAAAGGCAACCATGTGATGTTTCTCTCCTTCTCTTTCTCCCTCCCTTGCCTTCTCTCTAAAAATAAATAAATACATTCTTTTTTAAGAAAAGAAGTAGAATTATGAGTAAACTATACTAAACATTGTTCAAAACAAATATTAGAAGACAGTTTAAACATTTAAAACATCCTAAATTTCAGTGGTTTGTCCATTATAAAACCTGGAAAGAATATCATCCAGCCCTCATAAGATTTAATCAAAAATTTATGTGAGCCCTGGCCAGGTAGCTCAATTGGTTAGGGTATCATCCTGATACACTAAGGTTGCGGGTTCGATCCTCAGTCAGGGCACATACTAGAATCAACCAATGAATGCAAGATTGGGTGAACAACAAATATCGATCTATCTCCTTCCTACCTACCTCCCTACCTCTACCTCTCCCTCTCCCCTTCCTTGACCTCCCTCCTCTCGGAATGTGTTTGAGAACATACCAGGGTATCTGGACTACATTATCTTTAATTAACTTATTTTGGGACCTCTGAAACCAGACAGCATGATTTTCCAGCACTTTTGCTCTGGACAGTCGAGATAAGTGTGTGAAGCAGTCAATCTGAATTGTTCATCTAGATTATCAGGATCCTAAAATGGCAGTGAAATCTTTCCATCTTTTTTTAAATGTCTAATGTTTTAATTTTGGACTTAGCCTCCACAGCATAGCAAATACAAAACATACATGTGTCGAGATATGAAGCAGAGAGGAGGATGCCCTCGTGGGGCCAGCTGTACATTTGCACACTCCCAGGAGGAACTGGAAAAGTAAGTGCAAAAAGTCATTGAACTCAACCTTCTAATAGAGGAAGGTAGAGTTATTAAGTAGAGTAACTTGCTGCCATGGAGAAGTACAAGAAGAGTAGGTGTATTCTCTTCAATGAACAGGAAATGTTTAGAAAGTAATAGATGAGACGGAATTTTTAAAAAGAAAATTGAAGCAGTCTTTTCAGCTTTCATTTCATCGTGCCCAAAAATAGGAAGCTATTTCTGGTTAATTAAATCTAGAATTGAGTCATTCTCACTACCAAAATAGAGATGAAAATTCTGAGAATTTCCTTCAGTTTTCACTGACTGATTTTAACTAATTGAGTAATGTATGACCAATGGAAAAATGGCCTATTTGCTCTGTTAAAGAAATTGTTTAATTTCCAGGTTGAGTTTCACAGATATCATTCAGATTTCAAGGACCAGATAACTTCAATGATACTAAATTTTCCAGCACTTAGTAGAAAGAAAGAAAAACTTTTAAGTTTTTTATAACATTAGTAATACTAAGTTTGATAAATAGTATAATTAAGCTACAAATTTATTTCACATATTAACATTTTTAAAATCCCAAATATTGAATTGGAATACAATAATACATTGAAGTAGACACCACGGCTTACTGCAAAGGCAGCACAATATCAGTTACTATAAGTTACAGGAGAAATACCTTGTGATCATATCCAAAGATGCTAAAAGGCGTCCAAATAAAATCCAGTGTCCATGATAGATCGAAATCCCTTATTAGAACAAAAATATCATAGGCATTTCCTCAACATTATATCTCATAAGCCAGCATGATAACATCATGCTTAATTAGTAAATGTTAGATTCAGTCTCATTTAAGAGTAAAGCAAACTTCCGTGCTAGTAAAACAGTTATTTAATATTATAGAAGTAGTAGCAAATGTATGTGAACAGGAGAGTAAATCAGTCTTAAAATTTTTACACGGAGCAGTTCAGGAAGGGCACTGGAAGCTAAAGAATTGAGAATTTGCACTGACCAGCATGGCTCAGTTGGTCGGGCATCGATTCCCGTTCAGGGCACCTGCCTAGGTTGCGGGTTTGGTCCCCGTTCAGGGCGTGTGTGAGAGGCGACCAGTCGATGTTTCTCTCTCACATTGATGTTCTCTCCCTTTCTTTCTCCCTCCCTTCCCCTTTCTCTAAAAGAATAAATAAGTGAAATCTTTAACAGAAAAGAAAAGAGGCTTTAGTAAGATTGCAAATCAAAAAATTTTTTTGATGAATTGCTGTCATATAAACCAGTAAAGTGAAATTAAAAGATTCCTTGTGCATTAACAACAACGAAAGATAAATACGAAATTATAAACTGTAAGAAGTAGTCAGACCTATATGAATTGAATTAGTAGACTAGCTGGGAACATGAGGAAAGAATTGGATAAAGCAAGAATAATACTATATTTTTAGGTAAGACTGGGCATTATAAGGTTTTATTTTCTCTGAAACAGTAAATTCATTGAAATCCCAATTAGAATCTTCACATGATTTTTAGGACCTAACAATCATTTATTTGGAAGATTATGCAAATAGCCAAGAACATTCTGAAAAAAGAAGTGACTAGACTAATAACTAGATTAATAACTATTAGTCTGTATTATGAGCTAAAAAGTATACAGGCTATCGTATTAGCAAAGATTAATGAAATACAGTAGAAAATGTAGAGAGAGTTCAAGATACAAGCATACCTGTTAAAGGCGGCATTTCACACCAATAAGAGACAAGTGGACGGAGTAACTGCTATCCATCTGAAGTCTAATAGCTGGATTCTTACCTTTACACCAGAAGGAATTATAAATATATCAGAAATTTAAATATTTAAGAAGGAAACTGTAGAATACTCAGAGACTTTTGTTGTTGTAACATAATTTTACAACAGGAAACGGTTTTTGAAGAATGACAACCCACCATCCATAAAGGAGATTGATAGGTTTGATTACATAAAAATTAAAACTAAGATATGGCCTAAACACCGCAATTAAAAGAAAAAAGATTAGTGGGGAAATACTATACAAAAGCTGATATCCCTAACACAGAGTGAGCTCTTACAAATCTGGGAGAAAGAGCGACCAGGGCTGTGTGTCTCTGGCGGGTGTGGCTCAGTGAATGGAGCCCTGGCCTGCAGAGAGAGAGGCCAGTAGGTACATGGACGTGAACATGCATGAGCAAAACGCAGTGGCATACGAACCACCAGGAAACGTGCGAGGCTCTGTTCACCTTCACTCACTGCTACAGAGTGCAAGTAAACACACGTCAGTATTCTCAAACTAACAGTTCGCAAAGACTGATACTCCAGGGTTCGATGAGATGCTCAAATAAAAGACACTGTCAGTAGGGGTGATAAGTAGTTGTTTGGGGGCATGAAAATAGTCTCCAATATGCATGCATGAGACTCAGCGATTCTGCTTCCAGGTACTCACTCAAGGGTGCAGATATATGTGTATAAATTACCTGTTACTACATTGTTTTAATTGCAAAAAAATAGGAATAACTTAGAATGTACTGAATGTGCTGACGTAAAGGAATAGCCAGGATTACGAAGTGGAGGGGGAAAATTACTACGCAGTCATAGATGACCCTGTTTCTGTAAACAGTAATATCTTATGTACGTATGAATATTAAGGAAGTATAGGAGGGAAAATCTGTATGATTACGTACCAAACTGTTAACAGTGGTTTCCTCCAGAAGTTTGTCACATACGGAAAACATTGGAAAAAAAGCATTACTTTTGGGGGTTTGTGTTTGAAATTGTTTAAAATGCGCTAGGTAGCTGTAAACAGATTTGCTCTCATTGTCGAGGACCAGGGATGCCAGAGTCTGAGGGCTTCGTTTTTTCCTGTGGTTCGATTCAGCATCTACACGCCTTTTATACCAAAGCACGTGTTCAAATTTAGGCATTATTCTCCATTGTTTCCATTAACCGAGTTTTGAAATAATTTCACCTTGATGTGGGTACACATAACATCAGCATCTCTGAATCAGATCTGATACAAATTACAATTCTTGATTACTTAAATATTTTAATGGAACAAATAGTACATTTTTCTTAGTGTGCATTGGCTTTTTGTTTTACTCACAATTTATAATGTAGGCTCACAGTATCCCAAGGCCTTTGAGGGAACCTAAAATCTTACAGAAAACTGTCTTCTAAAGATATTTCTGCCCCTTCCTCCCATAAGTTTTAGAAAGAGAAATTTCAATAAAAATAACTTAGTTGTATCCATGCAAATATTAGTTAGCATTATTTGTAATGTTACAAATATTATGAGGAATTTTATACTGAGTGTGGCTTAAGATTTTACAGAAAATATACACACATACACATGCATGCACGTGCACACGTGTGCTCAGATCCATAGCTAAAGTTAGTGTTGGCAGAGAATTTCTAGAAAACAATGTACTTGGAATCTATAACTTTAGTGTCTGTCTCTTAAGGACATTTCTGTTGTTGGTTTTGCTTTTGTAATGTTGTGGTGTGTGCCTTTGCTTTCGTATAGATTCCGTAAGATGAACAAACGCCTCGTTCCCAGAAGACCCCTGAGCGCCTCCTTGGGTCAGCTGAATGAGGTGGGCCTGCCCACAGCAGCCGTCCTCCCAGACGAAGGCGCCGTGGACCTGCCCGGCAGAAAGCCCCCTGCTCTGCCCAATGGAATTGCGTCAGCAGGGAACACGGTCACGCAGCTGATTCCACGAGGGACGGACCCCAGCTACGACCCCGGTCTGAAACCAGGGAAGATAGATCATCTGAGCAGCAGCGCCCCCGGATCCCCTCCTGACCTGTATGTCATTTTCCTAACATTTATTTTCAAGTTTCTTTATTTTAAAAATATATATTTATTTATTTTTAGACAGAGGGGAAGGGAGTGAGCAAGAGAGGGAGAGAAACATCCATGTGTGGTTGCTTCTCACATGTCCCCAACTAGGGGCCTGGTCCATAACCCAGGCATGTGCCCTGACTGGGAATTGAACCGGTGACCCTTTGGTTCGCAGGCCAGTGCTCAGTCCACTGAGCCATACCAGCTAAGGCTAAAGTTTCTTCTTCATAAATGTAAAATAGAGGGAAGGAGGAATAATCAGTGTTTTCCAATTCATTTTTCTGCCATTTCATTTTTTTATTTCTATTTTCTTATGTTACTGATTTTTTTAAGAAAGCATAGGCGAAATAAGATGAAAGTTTGTCAATTTTGTAGAAGGAATGGCTGTTGGAAGAAAATCGTTTCCCAAATTGTGGCAATTTTTTTTTTTTACATTTAATGATTCATGTAATTCAAGACCTTAAGTTTGACTTGCAGAATTTTATTTCTGCAGGCTAGAATCTGTCCCCAAGAGCATCCCTGCCCTAGCCGTGAACCCACATCCTGTACCTCCAAGGGGACCAGCGGACCTGCCTCCCATGCCTGTCACCAAACCGCTTCAGATGGTGCCACGGGGCTCCCAGCTGTACCCCGCGCAGCAGGCCGACGTGTACTATCAGGACCCTCGAGGAGCGGCTCCGCCCTTCGACCCCGCGCCGTATCAGCAGGGTAAGGCCCTTTCCTTACTGCACTCGCTGTTCTTAGGCCTTACAGAACGAGTCCAGGTAGGCATGGCCGCATTTGCAGTGGCCTCCTCAAGGTAAGTGTACTTCTAAATAGTTTGGAAAACACAGATCTTGTGACCAACTGAACAGTATGAAATAAATGAGGTAGCAAAGCTGTAAAGCTGTTGTATTAAATCTATTCCTGTATTTATGGAAATAACAAGTCGTCCACACAGACAGTGGAAATTCGCTACGGCATTATATATTTTCCTGACCAAAGTTTTCTTCAAGTATGAAAATATTTTTAATATTACAATGGGTATAAATTAAGTAGGCACAGTATATTTTTCTTCCTTTTAGTTATCACCTAATAGTTTTCTGGGTCCTATCATATATATGAAAAATGCAGCATACATAGAGTTTATAGCGCGGGATCAGTGAAGAAGAGAAAACTCGGTGGGCAAGTGTATGATGTGTACAGGCTTAGCTCGGAGACAGTTTGGGTTTGGTTTCAGACCACCGTAGAGTGCGTCGCACGAATTTTTGGTTTCCCAGTGTATATAAAAGTGATGTTTACACTGTACTGTTGTCCGTTAATGTGTGCAGCAGCATTATGTCCAAAAAATACTACACAGACCTTAATTATAAATACTTTATTGGTAAAAAAAAAATGCTAACCGTCAACTGGGCCTGTTGGGAAACTATCACCAGTAGACTCGCTCCCAAGGGTTGCCACAGATCTTCAGTTTTTTGAAAATGCAATTCTTGTGAAAGGCAGTAAACAAAATGCAAACAAGCGATGTATGGCCTTTATACATTGTACATGTGTTAAAAATCAGGTGTTCGGTTGTGTTGCTTAGTATTCGTGTGGTAGCAATGACTGCAGGCCTTGGGAGCTCAATGAGAGCTTGTGAAATTAAAGAGACTTTATGGAAGAGTGCCCTGAACAGAGGTTTTGGGAATAGAAAGAAAGATTTGCTAGTGGATCAAAAGAATGAGACCAGAGTCAGTGAGGAGTAAGGAGACTGTCGTGGGTGCAGGTGTGAGTGTTGAGGTCTGGATTAGTATGGAGGGAAAGAAGAGGAGGGATTTTAGGTAAGTTTGAAAAATTAGCCAGTCTTAATGATAATACTAGGTGTGGAGAATGAAGGACAGTAGATGACTGACATTTCATAAATACTACTTGTGTGAAAAAAATAAACACCCAATTTTTTTATCCCCCCCTGAGGATGTGCTTATTGATTTTAGAGAGAGGGAGGGAGAGAAACATCAATGTGGGAGAGAAACATTGATCGATTGCCTCCTCTGTGCTCCCTAACCAGGGTCTGAACCTGCAGCCTTGGCACGTGCCCTGACTGAGAATCAGACCCACGACCTTTTGGTTTGCGGGACGTGCTCCAGCCAACTGAGCCACACCGGCCAGGGCAGACACCCAACTTTTAAACTGAAGTGTTCAACCTCTGTGTCAGAAACAGTATAAGGCTATTATCTTGTTGAAGTGACTTTAAATACAGTGCACCAGTTAGGGTTCAATGTTTAGCAGAAGGAGGTCTAATGCAGGAAGTTCGGGTGTTTACAAAATCAGTGGAAGGTGCAGGAAAAGCAGGCTTAAGCTAGGCCTGCAGCAACACTTCCCGGCACTAGCTGCCGACAGAACCTGACAGTGAAAAAGCAGCAGAAACGGGAGCCTTCTGCCTTAGCTGCTAGCTCCAGGATCGCGTCACATGCGGCAGAAATTTGGAAGTTGGGACGCTCCTGCCACAGCTGTTGCCTCAGCTCTGGAGCAACATGGTAGCTGCTAGGTCTGCGCCGGGTCTCTCTCCGGCTAGCGCAGGTGCACATTCAGAACTCATGCAAGTGAGTGATTTGTGCAGCCTAAACCTCAGGGGAGCGTAGATTTTTGCTTTCCAGTGTTTGCATTGTGTTGAGGCATACCTGAAAGACGGTGAAACAGTTGAGAGAGCCAAGCTCCTATTGCAGGTTATAAGCCAGATTAGTTTTTTCAGTAACTTAAGAACAGTTTTTACATGTTATTTTTCATAAAGCTAACCTGAGTAAATAAGCAGAGAGGGAAACATCTAAAGAAATCAGTGGGTAGTTAATTCTCTCGTGTCCAAATACTTGTGCGGACAGAGTCTCGCATAGAAAACCAGGTGGGCCCATTGCTGCTTCTCTGTAACACGCAGGTATGTACTACCCTGCGCCGCAGTGCGTGTCCCGCTTCGTGCGACCTCCGCCGTCTGCTCCTGAGCCCGCGCCTCCCTACCTGGATCATTACCCGCCCTACCTCCAAGAGCGCGTCGTGAACCCTCCGTACGGCACACAGCCACACCAGTACCCACCCATGTACCCGCCGCACTGTGATGGCCGTCGAGTGTACCCTGCTCAGTCTTACCCCAGAGAGGAGATCTTCCGAGAAAGTTCCATTGAGATTCCACCGCCAGCAGTACCGTCCTACGTACCCGAGTCCAGAGAAAGATACCAGCAGGTGGAGGGCTACTATCCGGTGGCCCCTCATCCGGCGCAGATCAGACCGTCGTACATCAGAGTGCGCTACGTTTGTTTCTTACTGCCACGCAGACTTAATTTGGTTATTGCGTAAAGTGACTTTTTTTTAGTGGGAGGGCATGCCTTTATTTCTCATCTTGTCATCATTTGGGTAGGATTTCTTTTTAATCCTCATGTAAGGGTATATATATATTGGTTTTCAGAGAGAGAAGAAGGTTGAGGGGCTGCAGAGAGAGAGATGTCGATGTGAGAGAAAAACCGATCAGTTGCTTCTAGCACACGCCCTGACCAGGAATTGAACCCACGGACTTTGGGTACATGAGATGATGCTCTAATCAACTGAGCCACCTGACCAGGGCTTATTTCTTTGTTTTGGGTGTTTTGTTTTGTTTTTTCTAGATTTTATTTACTTTAAGAGAGAGGGGAGGGGAGTGAGAAAGAGAGGGAGAGAAACATGAGCACAGTAGATCAATAGGACCTTTCAGTTCGCAGGCCGGCGCTCGATCCACTGAGCCACACCAGCCAGGGCTGTTTTGTTTTGTTTTTTAAATTAAACTATTAAAGGGGGAAAAATTTCTATCCCACTCTCATTAATAATCCTTAGTTTCTGAACTTTAGGTGGTTTGATTAACAGTTCTAGATTGATTTGGAAATTATGGTCTCTGACCAAGGAAAACAACTTAAATTTAGCTCTTTGGTAAATCCTGGGAATTTGGGGGGGTGGGGGGCTAGTTTTGCTTTGATTCTTGGTATTTCCAAATGTTAAGATGAGTATACAAGCTGCTGCTTATTTAAAATGTGTGCTAAGTGAATCAATTTGTTCTGAAATTCTTTCTCTGTTTTTACCAATGTTTGCGTTTGCAGGAGACGCCCTATAGCCGGCTTCCTCCACCTCCCCAGCCCCATCCCAGTCTAGATGAGCTGCATCGAAGGCGAAAGGAAATAATGGCCCAGCTGGAGGAAAGGAAGGTCATCTCTCCACCGCCTTTCGCGCCCTCGCCAACACTGCCTCCGCCCTTCCACCCGGAAGAAGTAAGCACAGCGTTCCTCGTCTCGGTTGTCCCCTTCTCCTCTACCAGGGGTTTGCCACGTCCTGTGGACGTGGTCTTCGCCTGGTCCTAAGGTTATGGAAACATTTTCCTGCTCTCTTCTAAAAGGTTTATTGTTTTCTTTCCCATTTAGACCTGCAGTCTATCTAGAATCGATTTTTTTATTCTAATGTGTCAGGAGTCAAGGTCCATTTTCCCCCCGAAAGATACCTCATTGACTGAGCACCCTTTAGTGAAAAGACCTCTTTCCTCAGTGCCCTGCAGTCACCTTCATCATAATCAGGTCACCTTTGTCCTGGCCAGGCAACTGTGTTCAAGACTCACATTCCGCTTTGCTGCCATGTCCCATGTCCCTACACCAACACCACGTTGTCTGGGTGCAGTGTTATAATACGCCTTAATATAGAGTGATGTTTGGTCTTCAGTTCTGTTCTTCTTCACGGTTACCTCTGCTGACACATTTCAGAGTCATCATTTTGTTGTCCACAAAAAAAATCTTCAATTACTTTTTAATTCTCACCCAAGGATGTTTATTGATTTAAGAGAGAGAGAGAGAAAGGGGGAGAGGGACAGAGAAACATCATCAGTGGGTTGCCTCCTGTATACGCCCTGACTAGGGATTGAACCCACAGCCTAGGGGTGTACCCTGACCAGGAATCAAACCCGCGACATTTTGGCGTGTGAGACAATGCTCTCATCAGCTGAGCTACCCAGCCAGGGCTCTCTACTTGCTGCAGCTTCTGTTAGGGTTACATTGACTCTGGATCTGTGCTGTTTAGTATGGAGCCACCAGCCACATGTGGCTAATGAGTGCCTAAAGTGTGGCGGGTCCATCCAAATTACATGCACTGGAAGCATAAGATATACTGAGTCTGAAGATGTAGCACCCCCAAAAGTAAAATACTCCATTAATATCTAGCTGTTAATTGCATGTTAAAATGATAATGCTTTGCCTATATTAACTTTAAAAATACTTATCTTTATTTGTGTAATGTGGCTGCTAGAGATTTTTAAATTGTGTGTGGGGGTCTCATTTCCATTAAACAGTGTCGCTTTAGATCCATTTGGGGAGAAGCGACAACTTTTTAATATGGAGTCTCCAAGGACAGGGTCTTCCCTCCACTTACTTGAATCTTCAGTTTCTGTCCGTAATACCGTATGTCATTCAGTTTTCAATTGTGCACGTCTTTCATTAAATTTATCCCTAGATAATTGATCTTTAAGCTATTTCTCAACAGAATCCTTCTCTTTCTTATTAATACAAAGAAGATATATTGGCCCTTACGTTCCACAGCCTCGCTAAATTTCCTTATTAATCTTAGTATTCGTTGGTAGATTACTTCGGGTTTTCTGTGCACGCAGTCGTATCCTCAGTGAAAAATGTCGGCTTTTCTCTTTTCGGTCCTCGTGTCTCTCTTTTCCCTTACCTTGTGATAGCTAGCCCTCCAAAACAGTGCTGAACGGAAGGGATGCTAGCACGTATTCTTGACTGTTTGCAGCCTCTGAGCGAACACGAATGGGGCTCTTACAAATTCATTGTATTTGCTGTAGGGTTTTTTGTAGATAATTTTTATCAGGTTAATGAAACTCCCCTCTCCTTAGTTTTTTTTATTTTTATAAATGAGATATGCCAAGGATTTATTTAAATAATGAAGAAAGTAGCAGGATGGTAAAGTCAATGGAGAGGATAGGGGAGAGAGGCTAATATAGTAGTGAAAGGCAGAAAAGAAAGAACAGATGTGAAAAGTTGCTAGAATAAACTGATTCAAGCACTGCAGGGCCATGAGCCGTAATTTGGGGGGTTACCTTCTTTGTGTTTCCACAGGACACTCCTAATAGCCATCGCGAGTGAGTGCTGTTATCTTTCTAGTGTCTGCAGCGTCTGTAGTGGTCTTCATTGTTCCACTTCCGATAGCAGTAGTAATTCTTCTCCGACTTGCTAGAGATTCACCCATTTTGTCTTTAAAAAAAAAAAACAGCTTTTTGTTGATCCTACTCATATATTTTATTTTGGTTTGTTGACTGTACGCACTATGTCATTGTGTGTGTGTGTGTGTGTGTGTGTGTGTGTGTGTGTGTAGATAATTAGGTTTTCTCGGCATCCGTACAGTTGATGTTATGTAAGGAAAATGTCTCCCATCCTTTGTGTGTAGTTCTAAACAACATTGGTGTCTGACAAATTGTAAGTCACAGGCAGTGAAAAGTAAAGCGCATCATGTCACATACAGCAAACAGTAACCTTTTGGGTCTGTGAAAGTGATCTGCTAACGAAAAGTTCACACATCTAGCTTTCCTATCTAAACACTTCGCATGAATTGTCCGTAGCACCGTAGATTAATTAGTAAGCTCATGGCATCTTCTATTAATGTAGTTTTACTCATGAAGTATAAACATCACGTGTTTTTGAAAACGGTGCATTAGGGACGTCCTAGGACCTGTCAGGCCATGCTGTTTTTTGAGAAGTAGGGGGAGCGACGTGACACTGTGAAAAGTGAGCTAGTTAAGGAATCAGACACCTTTGAGGTTTAGCTGTGTCACTCAGCGTGTGACCTTCTGCAAGTTACTTGGCCTCCCTGACCCCTGAGGCTCGGGTTTCCGTCTGTAAATCGAGCACAGTGAAGCCTGCTCATAGCGAGGCCGTGAAGAGCAAGCGGGACATAAGGCACATGGCCCGGAGCAGGCGCTCGGTGAATGATGACCAGTTACTGCCACACAAACGCTGCGTGCAGGTGACCCTCGAACAGCATGAGGGATGGGGTCGCCAACCCCCATGAAGTCAAAAATTCGAGTATGACTTTTGACTCCCTGGAAACTTGACTACTACGAGGTCGTCCCTCGGTACCTGTGGGGGGTTGGTTCCAGCGCATGCCCACGCACGTGTCAAGTCCGTGGATGTTGGAGTGTCTTACATAAAATGGCAGAGAGCAATGCATACAGTCGGCCCTCCACATCCGCAGTGCAGAGCCTGGGAGTACCAGGGCCGACTGGATGTCTGTCGAACGGTGGCCAGGTACCGTGGGTCTGAGCAGTTCAGTCCCATGCCGTTCGTGGGTCAGCTGTATTTACGCCTCAGTTCTAATTATAAACAGCACACTTAGAGTTGTATCAACTTTGTACATTCTAAATGGATGTAACAAATTCCTCTGAAATCCCATTTTGTACATCTCTGTCAATTTATTAGCTGTTTCAACTTTTCTCTGCATGAACTAACATATTACTTTTAACGGTGTCATTTAGTAATTTATCTTGAGGTTTTGTGCGTGTTTTGTATGTCAGCATATACATTATCTCATTCTTGTTAACAGCCACTTGATTCAGGAGGGTCAGGGGAAAACACGCTTTAGTATTTAGTAGGTTACTAAACAGCCAGCTTCTCAGTACGTTTCTGAAAAGCTGGCTGTTCTACATGAAGTTTGGAAGTGGAGGAGAAACGAACATGGACATGAAATTTTAAAAACAGAGGTAGAACCAAAAAAAAGCAAAGAGATATTAACGTTGGAAACAGGTGTCGTGTTGGAAATGAGTGCTGTTTGGAAGTAGCAGGCCCAGCATCACGCAGCAGACCGATACCAAGGACCCAGGAAAAAGAAGATTGTCTTAGATGGGGGAGGCCCAGAGCCACTCAAGAGTCCCAGCAGCCCTGGGGTGTCAGCGTAGGTGTCTGCGGTCGAGCGAGAGCCATGCCGAAGTCCGGGCACTGCCCTGGACTGCAGCAGCCGTGGGGAAACCGCCCGTGCAGTGGACTTGAGACACACCGGAGGTGGTGCGTGTGCACACCAGCACCCGACAGTCGCAGAGCACTGCCTGAGTGTGAGCGCTGCGGTCCCCGTGAGAGCACGTTAGACCTGGAGTGGCTGTTCTGTTGTTACGCAATTTCCAAACTCACCTTGAGGAAGCAAAATGAGGCCTCTTGTCATTTTCACGTCGTTGAGTCAACCTCAAGACCAGAATTCTTTCAGGATATGGATTATTACTGTTACAGAGATTTCAGTAAAAAGTTACTATATCATCGTACAGAACATTAAAAATAGTTATCATGTTCTTGTTTCCCTGGAATGTTATTGAAAGAAACATTGAGGGGAGGATTGAGCAAAACGGGGGCCTGGTACGTACTTTTGTAGTCTGCAAAAACCTATGACAAATCAAGTAACTGGGAGACGTTGTTTCAGCGTGATGTTCGATGAAACTTCTGCGTTCTCTGTGTTGTTCACTCATGCACCCATTTCCTCCTTGTTTCCTTTTTTCTCCCCTCATCTGTAGTTTCTGGATGAAGACTTGAAGGCTGGGAAATACAAAGGAAATGATTATAGCCAGTACTCTCCCTGGTCATGTGACACCATCGGCTCCTACATCGGAACCAAAGATGCAAAACCCAAAGATGCTGTGGCGGCAGGGAGTGCGGAAATGATGGTACGTGTGATAACTAAGCCGTAGTTAATACAAGTCAGGAGCAGCCAAATAAGCTATTCCCCACTGCAGTGTAGACACAAATAAATGAGAGCTGCTTTAGCGTTGCAGGCTGACCCTGGCTGGGGCGGCCCAGTGGACTGAGTGCTGACCTGGGAACTGAAGGGCTGCTGGCTCCATTCTGGGTCAGGGCACAGGCCTGGGTTGTGGGCCAGGTCCCCTCCCCGCGTGTGAGAGGCGGCCCGTTGATGTTTCTCTCACATGCTGATGTTTCACTCCCTCTCTTTCTCCTTCCCTTCCCCTCTCTCTAAAAATAAATCTTTGTTTTCAAAAAAGTTTCATGCTATATTCTCTGCCGTGCAATTGAATTACACTTACACTATACTACTTTGGCTTTTTTCAGATATAAGTAAAAATATTTTAATACTTATCTAGACAGAGAGCATTTATTGTAAATCTGTGCAGGTAGCAGTTAACCCAGCAGCCTCTTAGATCCCAAATTAAGTTATTTTGCACAACTAATCAAGATCTTGAATTTCTCGTCCAAGTAAATTATAACTGTTTTAGAACTCTCAAGTTTAAACAAAGTTGCATCTAGTGAAATAGAAGTGTGTGAGTCAGAATTGTTAGCTATGTAGCCTCAAGTGGGTTGTGGTATACTGGAATGTTACGCTTATGCTCTTCTGTTTTTTAACAAAGAATAATGAAACACCAGTATATCTACTACCTGAGCTTAAAATATATCACTATTTTATCTTAGTTGTTTCTTTATTTTTTAAAGAAATAAAACTTTGCCCTGGCTGGTGTAGCTCAGTGGACTAAGCGCGGGCCTGTGAACCAAAGGATTGCAGTTCGATTCCCAGTCAGAGCACATGCCTGGGTTGCAGGCCAGTTCCCAGCAGGGGACACATGAGAGGCAACCACACATCGATGTTTCTCTCCCTCTCTCCTTCCCTTCCCCTCTAAAGATAAATAAATAAAATCTAAAAAATAAATAAATAAAACTTTACAAAGGTAGTTAAATCCTCCTGTCTATACCCTAATCTCATTTGTACCCTCCCTCCTTCCCCGGGGGTAACTCTGTCCTCAGTTGAGATCTAAGTGCGGGGTGGATTTCTCGTTTTACTTGTCAGAATGTGGAGAGTAAAGGAGTGAGAGACCAGCGACTGGATCATCAGAGAAGAGCTGCGGAAACCAGTGACGATGACCTCATCCCGTTTGGAGACCGGCCAACAGTGTCGCGGTTTGGTGCCATCTCTCGAACCTCCAAAACACTATATCAGGGTGCCGGCCCGTTGCAGGCGATGGCACCTCAGGGAGCTCCCACAAAATCTATGAACATGTCAGGTAAGACCCTCAGGGGTAAGCTCCTCTGGAGGGCTCATGTGCGTGACCCCCATCACCACCCCTGCCGCCCGCTTTCTGTCACTGCTGTCCATAATGGCCCACGACAGCCACCCTCAAATTCCTCCATGGAGCTGTCCCTGGAGAAAGGTAACGACACGCCAGGGGAGTCGAGGGTACAGACTAAAACTAAATGCCTGTATGTGAACATTGCCTCTTTTTTTAATAGCTTTATTGCTTTTTATTAAAACAATACATTATCCTTTTTTAAAATGCAGCCAAAAGAAAAATTACAAAGACTGATGTTTCATTGGGGGGAAGCAAACCTCAGTGCGTTGTCACCGTATTGGTGGAGCTCTTTCCAGATAGCTGCGCGCACGGTGTGCACATGCCTTGTGGGGTGTGGCTGTGCAGGAAGACCGAGGGGTGGGGGGGCGTGCACTGCATGCAGCGAGTCCCTCTCTTGCAGACTACAGCCCGTACGGCACCCACGGCGGCTGGGGCGGCTCCCCGTACGCCCCTCAGCAGAGCGCGGCGTCTCAGGCCCACTTCAGTGAGAGGTACGGGGCGCTCCTTCTCCTGTAGACCTTGATGGCTTTGCCGCTTTCCTGATTTTGTTTTCCGGGCCCGGGGTTTTTTAGTAAAGTTTTTCATGTGTTCCATGCTTTCGTTTCCACCACAGGGAGAGAATATCCATGTCAGAAGTGGCCAGTCATGGAAAACCCCTTCCGTCCGCGGACAGGGAGCAGCTGCGACTAGAGCTGCAGCAGCTGAACCAGCAGATCAGCCAGCAGACGCAGCTGCGCGGACTGGAGGTAGCAGCCCGGAGACGGGTTCCGCTGCAGGTGTCGGAGGGTGCTCAAGGGGGTTGCAGAAGGAGCGTGTTGTGAGGTTCTGTGAAGGCAGAACGTGAAGGTCTGCTGTTTGAGGGTTAGGATAGGCGTCCATTCTTCAGAGAATGTACGTACTTAGAGTTCAGTGCTGGGACAGTGGGAAACCTGGAATTTTATTACCCAAGAGTGAAAGGCAGGTGGTCCGACCTTCCCCAACAGCTAATTATCAATGTGTGCCTCAGCTTAAGATGGGTTTTTGATTTTTCATACTACTTTACCTTTTAAAAATTTCTCTTATTTCTTTTAATTCCCAGCATTTATTTATGTATCTTAAAAAACCAGAAACTTAGATCTTTGCCTTTAAAAAGCAGTCTCTGTACAGTAACAGCACCTTCATGAATGAAGTTGTTTCAGTTTACGAGTTACTGCCCTGCTGGCAGGCCTGCGCCGTGTCCCTGGCAGGCAGGGCAGGCGGGCGGCTCTGTTCCCCTTTTTGGTTGAAGTTTATTAGTTTCACAGAAGTTGGAGCATCAGCCCTGATCTTCAGACTCCAGATTCAGGGTTCCCGCCAACTCACGGCTTTTCATCTTAGTTGAAATGTCTAAACCCATTTTCTGCCCCAAAGGAATAACAACAGCATCATTTGCAGTCTTGCCACATATTTAACTTAATTCTGGTTAAAGGTCATTGCCATTAACGAGGTTTCATCGAAATAAATTACAGGATGTATCAGAGAAATGAGGGGAACAGTGTACATTTCTAGTTGACTTCTCTAAGAGCAACTTATACCTAAGGTCAAGTCGCTGTTCACTAAGTTCAAGTCCCCTGTTTTTCTTTTCAAATGGTACTCAAAGAGAGAAACGGTACCTTCTAAATTGCATTGTGTTCATCGCAAATACCTGAGCAGTAAGCTGCTCGTGGCCGTGGTCTGGAGTGGGGCCTGGCCATTCTGCGCGTGGTGCGAAGCGTGCTGAGCTATGTGTGTGCCTGACCGTGCACTAGGCTGTTAGTAACAGGCTGCTATTGCAGAGGGAGGCGAACACCCTGGCAAGCCAGTCACAGCCCCCACCAGCACCCCCGAAATGGCCTGGAATGATCTCAAGTGAGCAGTTGAGCTTGGAACTGCACCAGGTGGAGCGGGAAATCGGGAAGAGAACCCGGGAGCTGAGTCTGGTGAGTGATGTGGCGGGAGGAGAGGGGGAAGGTGACAGGAAAGCTGCTCTGTAGTTGGTTGTATCACAGAGCTCAGGGCTCTCGGAGTTCTGGAATCATCCAGAGCCATCGAATAATCACCCCAAAGTGCTCCAACGAGCACTTAATACTTAGAATAAGTCTCGCGAAGATGGGCTTCCATCCTATTTTAGCATTCCTCTCCTCATTCCTTTTGGTTTGAGTGGGTTCTTTGTCTTAGGACTCTGCATTACAAAACCTGTTTAGGGAAAACAAGGTACTTCAGTATACTTGGCTTTTTCCAAGCCATCCTTTACGCGGGATATCTCCATGTTAACTTGAAGCACCCCCTCCTCATCGTCCAGCCTGGGTAGTGAGCACGTGGGTTGTACTCTGTTGTTAACGTCCGTCTCCGTGAGTCCGCCTGTGTCTTCAGTCGTTTTATAAAACCATAAATGATGTCTGGACCATCACTTCGTATTACCCGTTTGGTTTCTCTTCTCTAGCACCATTAATAGAAGCTAACTGCATTTATTTCCTTCTCTTTCAAAGGAGAACCAGTGTTCTCTGGACATGAAAAGCAAATTGAATACAAGTAAGCAAGCCGAAAACGGACAACCGGAACCCCCAAATAAGGTTCCAGCTGAGGACCTTACATTGACATTCAGGTAAAGAAAGGGACGTTTTCATAGTCATGTATTATTACCCAGTCGTGACAGAAATACCCTTAGAAATATGATTTGGTGTGTAAAATATCATTATTCTGTATATATTGGGGAAAGAATATTTTTACATAAATTTAGGGGTTATGAAACTTATTTTAGAACAGATCCAACATTGACTTATCTGTTGAGACCTAAGAGAAATTTTCCAGTTACGTTTCTTTCTTCCTCTGTTTTTTAATTTATTTGAAATCAATATTTACATTTTGATGTGTACCTTCCCAGTCTTTTTAAAGTGTGTGGGCACTGAGCTTCTTTCAGAACCCACCTGCCCCCATCACTCCATACCCCTGGTTGTAATTTGGCCCCTCCCATACCACCTGATGATTCCTCTACAGGTGTGGAAGGACACGGGTCAGGTATCTGAGGCTTTTCCGTACAGAGTCCTGACTTAACACTCCTGATAATAGGTAACCGTAACTGCTGATGCCCTGCTGCTTTTAGGCTTAGGGTTTGGCTATTTAAATCTATGCGCTGTTTTGGGTTCAAAAAATATCTTAGTAAGGGATCAGCACTTTTTCTTAAAGGCAAGATTTAACTATTTAAAATGATGGGTTTTACAGTCTCTGTCAAAACCCTCACCTCTGCCATTGCGGTGTGAAAGCAGCCATGGGCAGTGTGTAAACCACAGGCAGTCTGTGTTCCAATAAAACTTTATTTACAGAAACTGGCAGCTGGCCAGCCCGAAACTCTGAAAGCCATTCATATCGTGTCCGTCCGTACTGCTAAAAGAATGGCCCTGTTGATCTTATTCTACTAAGTCATCACTTTGATCTCCTTTTTTAAAATGTCCAACTCCTTTTTTTTAAATGTGAACAGTGATGTACCGAATGGATCGGCCTTGACACAAGAGAACATCAGCCTCCTGTCAAACCAGACCAGCTCTCTGAACCTGTCAGAGGACCCAGAGGGAGGAGGGGACAACAACGACTCCCAGAGGTCAGGGGTCGCGCCCAGCCCTGCTCCCTGAAGCAGGAAGAGCCGCCCTCTCGCTTCTCTGGGAGGAAGAAGGCGACTCCCACACGCGCCCTCCGAGAGCAGCCGGAGGAGGCCGGCGCGAGCGCCTCGGCGATGTGCGCAGACCCCACTGCCCTGGCCAGCCCTGCACATCGCTCACACCAGTGCATTTTTTAATTTAAAAAAAGAAAAGAGAAAAAGAAAATTAGCAGTATCTGCAAGCAATTCAGATTAAATTTGTTTTTGTTCTGTGAATGAACTTTATTTTAATAACTTTGGACGCCTTGGATCCAGGGCTTTAAAAAAAAGAAGATATTATATATACACTCTGTTTGATTAATTGTATGATCTTAATGAAGTAGGCTTTTCTTGTATTTTGGTATTATTACATACCCAGTGTATAACTCCTGCCCCGCGGTCCTTTCCCAGTCTCACAACCCCGTGAGTTAAAACAGACAGAAAGCCCCGGCCTTTCTGAGGAGTCTGTGGTGCTTGACAGACAGACAGACTGGTCGTTAGAAAATGTGCAGCAGACCGAGTTTTCTGAGAGAGCTGCCCTTGGGAAGCCCTCACGGTCGTTCCCTCCCTGGGGCACCCCCTCACGTGTCAGTAAAGCCGTGCTGGCGTCGTCGTCCAGGGGTGTTGCGGTAGTTCTTGGTTTTGTTTTTAACTCGTCAGATACTCACTTACTTTTGTGAGTCCTCGTTTTCCCTAGCACGGATCCTTGTCATTCTCTCCATGCGGTCAGACCGCCGAGCCAGTGTCTCGGGTCGTTGGTCAGACTCCATTGGAGACTCTTTAGAAATGAACTGTAACTGATCAGCCCCGAAAATACATGCTTAGTGCATCACCTCTGTCCAGCTGATGGCTGGGAGTGTTGATCTGTGCTTTTCCAAACCGAACTTTGGCTGAAATCATAGAATGGTAAAAAACCAGGACAATTGGCGCCTGATTTGAGCTTAACAGGGACAGAGCCGCATTGTTTCACTGGATGCTTTTGCTTTACCCTCAGAACCCAAGAGTCTGAACTAGCATCTCTCCATAGTAGCACCCCTGGCTCTCAGAGAGATTTGCCTGGATCTCGAGGATAGCCGGTGAGCCGAGCAGTCCTTGCTGTTCAGAGTGATTAGCCTAAGAAGGTAGAAGTACCGAGAAGTCAATGTCTAGAGGCTTGGCTTTGCGATACTGAAGAGGTTCTTCCTGACAGTGTTGGGAAGGACGAGGAAGAACTTGGGTCGTCTGGCTCCACTGCACATATTCTGACGGCACGTCTGTACTGAGCTGAGACCCTACACGACATGCTCAGTGGGGACCCTTCGCTGCGGTCACCCTCCCACCCCTCTGTGTGCCTGAGGTCTTCCGACTCCCCTTTCTGGGCTCTACTACTAAAACAGAAAGCACTGGTTATGTAATAAGTTACTGCATTGCTTTGGTTGGGTAACAGCAAGAGTTTGTATTTTTCTTGTTTCTTATTTTCTTAACCCTTAACTCTTGCTGAGGTCCTCACCACCTCAGTCTAAGCTCTGCGTCCATCATACTGTTCATCGAAACAACCCGGGGGGAGGGGGAGGGGGGCGACCGTCCTGCCATTGCCTACCAGTAGGGGAGTCCAAACCGAACACTCTCTTGAGTAGCGACTATTTAATTTGCCCAGTCAAGGCGCCGCGTTGATATACTATTTCACATTGAATTGGATTATGCCCTGCAGACCTGGCTGGTCAAGGATTTGATATACACATATTGGCTTGGGATTCGAGCTTTCTTTTTTATTTAAATAAAAATTTATATATATTATATATATACACATATACATAGCTATATCTGTATATATATTGGGTGTGTTTTAAGGATTTTTTCGCATGAGCGCAGCTGTTGCGATGAAACGACGGATTGGGAGGCAGAAGCACTGAGTGAGGACGAGGCGTTTTTCTTTGGGAATCCCAGTTTTCCTGCTTTGTCAATGCATTCGCTTTTCTGTTTCTCTTTGTTTTGCTTAAAATCCTTTTATATTTACTCTTTAAGTGCTTATTGTGTGTTTTTGGGGGGGAGAAGGAGAGAAGCAGAGGGGTGTCTGACAGAGTCCCAAGAGTCTCCGTCCCTCTGTGCCGCAGAGGGGGCCACGCCCTCGGCCCCCAGACCCCAGCCTCGTGCGGCCGAGGCGGGTGTGTCTCCCACTCCTCCTGACGTGTCAGGCAGTTCCGGACTTTTAGAAGCAGTCGGTTCCATCTGGAACTCAAAGTGATTCCGGTATTAGAAGGAAGCTTATGGGCACTGATTTCGCTCAAGTTCAGAATAAAAGTAAAATTCCATTTGCGTATGTATAGCAGCCCCTAATAACTTCTGTTCTCGTCTCAGCGCTGTCATTCCCACTCCCGCCCCCACTCTCGCCGTTTGGATTTTCCACACTGGTCCGGAGCGGGGATGAACTTAACAGTATTCCCGTTCCGAGGAAAACCAGGAAAGCCACTGTTTGCAATTGACTGAAGCTAGTTGCTTTCACTGTGTAAGGCATTTTCATCTGGGGGGCTAGGGAGACCCCTTAAAGGGAAGGCTTAGCTCCAGCTGTCCCTCTCCAAGGCCCCACGCCCACAAGGAAAGCTGGCTGCGTCAAAGGGCAGGGGTGGCGTCCTGACCCCTGGTGCCTGCGGCTGACGGGCCACCCCAAGCCGGTCATTGCGCCTCGCCTCTGGGGTGTTCTTACGGCCCGCCTAGTGCTCCTGAGCAGTTTTAGGAGCTCAGCACAGCCTCCAAAGCTTGGGGTTCTTTTTCCCTTTTCCTTTTCTCTCTGATACATTTTCGGAGACGACGAGCCCGTGGTGGGAAGCAGCCCGTTGTGGCCAAACCGCTTGACTCTTAATCTGCTCTTCTGTCCAAGTCCGGGAAAGGCACTGATTTCTTTCGCTTTTAACATTGATGCCTTTAGAAAGAGTTAAGAGATTAAACCAGTCAGGTAGAAAATACAGTTTTTACACTTCCTACGGATTGAAATAATTCATTTCTTCTGAAGATGACTATTTCACTGAATTCAAAAGCAGGAACTTGGACTTCTCGGATGGACACGAGTAATTCTGAGAGGATTAAGGCAGGAATAATAAGCACTGTGTTCACTATTGAACTAAAAGCCAGGCTTTTATCATGGCTAGGAGTATAAAAGTACTTTGACTTACTCTTTTTTCAAGGGGTTTCTGGCAAAGTGTAGAACTGAGACTAAGGTATCTAGATTCAATTTCTGACTAACACGGAATTCTGTTTGCCTTACTGGTAATATTGTTACAAGGTAAACCCCATAGCTTCCCTGCCTTGGCTAATTTAGAGGCTGACCTGACCAAAGATCTATTCCTTATTACTTTCGTAATCAGAAGTTAGTGGTAGTGTAGCTTTCTACTAACATTATTCAAATAATAAGACACTATTTCCAGTGCCAGCTGCAAATATTCAGCTGCTCAGAATGCGTATGAACTGATGTGGTCCAGCATTAACGGTAGCCGAGTCTCCTCTTCCATCCATTCCCCGTCCCTTCTCATCGTTCCCACGTGTTTATTCTTTTTCCTGAAAGACGAAATTGATGTGATTCTCATTTGCTACTTGAATATGTAACTTCAACAGGCTTCCCATCGGTCTTCAGGGTTGGACCTCAAAGTCGTTTTTCTCTCTCTCTTTTTTTTTTTTTCCAGCCCTTTTCTATCTTGCAAGTTCCCCTTGGTTTACCCTCCCACTGCCCTCCCCAATCTGCAACAGTGACAGTTCGCTGCCTCGCAACAGAGCATTCAAATGAATTCGCTTAGCCAATAACTTCTGTGAAGTTGCCTTTTCTAATGGTGTTATTACTCAGTGATGCACAAATGTGGTATTTGCCCTACTGGTAGGCAAACAAAGGTCTGGTCCAGAATGGCAGCCCGCTGTTCTTTTGTTCGTCTGTCTGTTTCTACCGGAGAGCCAAAGACTTGTGCTGCGCTCTGTTTTGGTTTGGGGGAAATTGTAGCCATTTCGATTGTGAAACCGTGAAGTATTTGTGAGTGGAGTGTACTGTGTGAGTAGATTTATCCCAAGTTAACTGGTAAAGTTAGCTGGCCTTATCAAATGTCGAAGTACTGAAAATTCATCAGTTTCTCCGTCAGCAGGGACTGTCGTCTTTTACAATATTATGTGTAAGCTGTCCCTTCCTCCTCTTTTTTGAAACTATCTTGTCACAGTAGCATCGTGCATGGCTTTGGTTTGTTACTTGTGCCTAAAGAACAATTTCCTGATGCCAATGTCAAGTCATGGGCCTGGGTCAAAGAATTTGTGAGCATGCGACTGGTCAGAAATAACTAGCTACAGGCAATGTATGTCAGAGTATATTCAGGTTCGGAGAAAAATACTCCTTTTCACTGCGGAGTATTCGGTTGCTAGTACTCGTGCACAAATGGTGATGGATGGAGGGCTTACCATCTTTCCTCGACGTCCTTTTTGCTCGTCTTGAAGAATTGAGCAAGAACTCATATATAAAATCTCACTGTGAAAAGCACCTGGAATGATTTATATTTCCTGGAAAGGAAAAGCACAGCTACTTATTAGGAGACGTTAATAACCTGCCTGGAAATTAATTGCAGTGTTTCCCTAGATTTATACCTTTAAAGAGTCCAGTTTTGTATCCTTTTAATTTGGTGTTACATGGTCAAAGTGTCCTCTTCCCTGAAAAGTCCGCCTGTCCCTTTAGGTAAACATGAGAGCTCTAAACTAACACAGTCACTTTCCACGTTGGCAGCTGGACAAGCAGAGCGGTCTGCTGCTGTCCGTCTTCGCAGCCTCGAGTGCCGTTGGCCAGGCCACATTGTGTCTACCTTGGACAGCTATTTTTTTTTTATATATATTTATTTGTTGCTTTAGCTCAGCTGTATGAAATTTTCCTGCTGAAATGATTTATTGGGAGTTGTAGGTGGATTGCAGTTAATGTATTTTTAAATTCTTCCAAATTTTTTTCCTATTGATTGATTTTAGAGAGAGAGAGAAACATCGGTTCATTGTTCCACCCATTCATGCATTCATTGGTTGACACTTTGTGCCCTGACCAGGGATCGAACCCTCAACCTTGACATATTGGGACGATGCTCTAACCAACGGAGCTACCCAGCCAGGGCACTGTTGTTATTTTTTTTTAATTCTTAATTCAACTTTTCTGAGCCACTTGAAAAACAAAGACGTTTTTATCAAAAAGTACTGTTAACTATAACAATAAGATTTGGTTTTTCAGATTTTTTTCTTCCTTAAAGATACTTCACTTGTAATAGAGTCTAATGAATAAGTAGCAATAGCTATAATGTTAACAGGAAACTGCCACCGCTAGGAAGAAGTAACACCTCCTAGTAATGTGTTCCCAATAGGTGGATTTTTAATACTGCACTGATCGGTCAGAGTGAGTGAAGAGCCTTCCGAAATCCTCTGTGATACAGGGACTTACCTACCACTGGAATCCTCCTCGTTTGCAGAGCCTTTGAACTTTTAGCCATGCACTGAATTTCCCCCAAACTTTTGTTTCCGAGCAAAACATCCCAAGAGCCACAACCTTTATTTTCAAAAGAAAATAAGGCACAATAACCCAAGAGAGAGAACTTAAACCTCAAGACAAGATTGTGTCCAAAAAAACGTGTATCTAGAAAACCAAAATCCTGTGGCATTAGTATGTCATATACTACGTAAGGTGAGTTATTTTCTCGTGTCGAGGTTTGGTCTGGTTTGGTCTCACAAAGCGGACGGAGCTCACAAGTCTTTGGCATCCACTCTAGGTTGTCCCCTCACTCAGAAAGTCGTGCCTGGAAACTGTCCGGTAGCCCCTCCCCGACCCGGCATTCGAAAGGGTCAAGGAAAGGATGGAAGCGAACTGGTGGGTGTCTGGTGGGTTTTTTTTTGTTTTGTTTTGTTTTGGGTTTTTTTTTTTTCTTTTGCTTTGGTTTGCCTGATTTTAAAGAATGATTTTAGTGTAATGTCTGAACCAGCCTGTAAAATATTCCTCCAATCTGAAGGCATTTTACGCTTTTGTTTACTATTTTTACATCCTCTGTTCAACTAATACACTGTCCTGAGAACCACTGTCAACAGGCGTGTTGTTGCCTCAGTGTTCATTGTCCCCTTTCTCCTGGCTTCCCTTCCTGCCTTCCGGAAATGAAAGGAACTTGGGGAAATTTTGGGGTTTTCATTTTATTCCTTGATCCCTGGGCCTCATCATCTTACTTCATGATAAATCTGTGACTTTTTGGAACAAGAGCAGTGGTAAAAGTGAATCAAGACAACGAACAGAACCTTTCACCCACGTGAACGTGTCCCAGTTGTGAGATTCCTCTTCCCGTGTGTGGTCTCTTCCCGTCACCCCGCTGCCCTGCCCCCCTGACTACGGTCAATTTGGTCTTTAGGCTCATACCAGTCTCCCCGAGACATTCTGCAGTCATTATCACCTTTTTGGGTGGATTTTATTTTGTTTTGTTTTTAAGTAACTTTTTAACATTGATGCATATTTGCTTGGGATAGAGCTTGTGTAATTTACCAATCGTATTGATTGTATGTGATTGTGCCTGGCAGAGGTATACTTAACAAGACAGAAATAATATAGGTTAAGAAAGGAGCCCATGAGATTTGAGTCAGAGTATCAGTGATTTCATGAAATCAGTTTAGCATAGTGAAATTTAAACCTCTTGTTGTTAAAAATCAGTGCTAGACTCAATACTTTTTAAAGTTTTTTGCACTCCTATTTTTATTCCTTGCCTCAGCTCCCTGCTTGCTCTGTCTGTCTCCGTCACCTATTCAGAAAAAAAATGCATTGAGCTTTGAAGTGACAGCTGATTTTTAAATCGCTGGGCTTGTGAAATTTTACTTTTTCTAATGTTTTCAACTTTAAAAAAAAAGTGAAGATGGACAATAGGTTGGAATTTCACAAGCTGTGAATAATTCCTCAGCATTTGGCAAACTGAAATCTTCTTTGGAGACTTTCTTTCCTGGAAGCGCTTTTGGCACAGGGAAGAGAACCCCATTTGAAATGAGCCATTTTCCTCTCTTTTTAAAAAATCTGTCCATAGCTCTAGTTTTTTTTTTAAACAGCCTTGTGATCAAGTGAGGTGGAAAAACAGAAACAGTGGTAGGAAGATGTTTAGGGCAGCAGAACTCTGCACCTGAATGCGCTCGTACTCCACTTTCTGCAGGTTTTTGAGAGGATCGGGGCCGTCTCCAATTTTGTATTATTGGTGTGCATGTCGTTTATAGCAGAGACGCCACGTTTTGTTAAAAATGCTTTTTCCTTCATTACCTTCGAAAACTGACTCAGCCTCGTGTTGCTCCTGGTTAGTGTTTAGGGCTCCCATGAGTTGCAGATAAAAGGATTATTTTAACGTGTAGAAGGAGGTGATTCACCTTTTGGTTTGTAAATACGTGAAAGTGTCTCTCCGAGGTCTTTATCTGCTTTCTGTCAGCATTTATATTAAATGATAAATTAATGAGAAACTGTGTCGTGTGTTTTTGTACGTGAGTCTGTGCCATCGTATTCTGACCACGGGGTTCATTTCTTACACCTCTTCTTCTTTTTAGGGGGAGAATAGAGAAGCAGAGCATGTGCGTAAGCAAACGCGCACTGGTAGCAGCCAGCTTTTCGGAGACGTCGTAGGAGTTAGTCCGGCCTTAAGATACGCTGCTGCCCAGATGCCTTCATCTCTCCCCGCTGACTGCGCAGTGGGAGGGAGGTAGCGGTTCCGAGACCATCAGTCTCGGGGACTAACCCCCCAAGTCCTGGCTTCCATGGCTTCTCTTAAAGTCGGACCCTCCCGCGGTGAAGCGCTGTGGACCTGCTCGGGCTGCCTTCCTGACGGATGCTTATCGGCCCACTCTTCTGCTTCCCAGTGGTCCCGAACTCCCTGCCCACTAGTTGTTCCTTGCAGCTGGAGGATAAATGTAGGTTCACTTTCTCCTACGTAGGAAAAAGGACGTAAGAAAGGGAGGGAGCCCTCCCATAGATTCAAAGAAACTAAGAGATGCCCAAATCAAATGCAACACGGAGACCTCGTGTTCTGGTTCTAACAAACCAAATGTGCAACGCCATTTTTTATATAATTGGGGAAGTTTGAGTAAGTGTTGGGTGTTAGCTAGAATCAGGGAAGGATAGTTTTGTTCAGTGCGATGATAGCAACCTAAGAAAACATCCCTCTTTTTTAAAAAGATGCCTAACTGGCCATGGCTGGAGTTTACTTTAAAATGACTAAATATCTTCTTTTAAAGGTTTTATTTACTTTAGAGAGAGGGGAAAGAGGGAGGGAAACATCAGTCGGTTGCCTCTTGCACGCGCCCCGACTGGGGACCAAACCTGCAACCCAGGCATGTGCCCTGGACCAGGGGTCACACGGGCGACCCTTTGTAGGGCAACGCTCAGCCACACGGATCAGGGCTAGAACTGCTAAACATCTTTTTTAAAAAATATACATTGCCAGTGAGTGTTGAGGGCTACTTAGTCCCACCAGCAATTAGCAGTGAGGTGCCCGCAGGCACCACATCTGACCTCAAGAGGAGGGGCCGGGGTGAAAAGGGCTCAGGAGAACAAAAGGCGGTGAGTACTGCAGCTGGCCTTCCTTCAGCGTTACACAGTCCAGAGCGGGAATCCCACGAGCAGACCTGTGTCTCTGCCGCTCACCGTGGCACCCTGCCCACCTCACAGCAGCAGGGGACTTTGGGGGCCCTTAGACTGAGGCTCAGGTCAATTAATGCGAGTTTGGTGTGCGGGGGTTAGCGCTTCCATCCCGGTAACCAGCTAGTCCGCAACAATCCGCTAGTAAACCCCTCTGCTGTCCAACACGGAGGCTCATTGGACCACGTAAAGACACTTAACCACTCACTAAGCACCCACCACGGTATTAACCAAAGCAGGTTATTGAATACTCGGTGCACATGCAACCCTGTCAAGGGCAAAGAGAACTCTCTCTCCCTTCCAGGAGCTGGGCCTCCCGTCACTAAACTGGACGTGCATAACAGTTTAAAAATAGGTAATGATCATCTAAACGCACTGGACAGAATCGGCAACGAATGCTTCAACCACGGTTCTCGGGAGAGAAGAGCAAGGAGCTGTGAGGCTGTGCGGAGGAGACTTCGCTCTGCCTGGCGGGGCAGCAGAGGCTTTCCTCGGGAAGTGGCTTGACGGTAAGACTTGGAGAATGGGGGAGGTGGGTGAATGCTGGAGACAGACCCCTAGTCAGAGAAAACAGGCCGAGGAGCTCTGAGAATGAAGCAAGCTGTGTTACCGAGACTGCGAAGTCACTGAGGTCCGGGGAGAGGCACGGGGACGGTGGCTGGAGCTGAGGCAAGCAGGTCATCGAGGCCCCATGGACCATGCTGAGGTGTGGGGACTTGACTCTGAAAGGGAGGGAATCCTGGGAAGGGCTATAAGCGGGGGATGGAGGGATCCGATTGGCGCCTCTCCGTTTGCATTTTTTGGATCGCTTCCCTGTTGCTTCTTGAGATTAATTGAGCACACGGTTCCCCTGGGGCCTTTGTGAAGATGCAGCTACTGTCTGGCAGGTCGGGAGCGGGGCCTGAGAAGACCTGACCCGCTCCCAGATTGCGGTGGCGCTGTCTGTCTGAAGACCACGCGTTGGAGCGGTCGGGTTCTGGGTGATGGGCGTTTTCAGCAGAAAGGCCCGGTTTCTGCGGATCAGACTTAAATTTGTGTGAAATGAATGGGAGGTGTGACATAATTACCTGGAGACTGCTTAAGGGAAGGTGTGGAGGTCTGGAGAGCAAGGTGATTCTGGAAAGTTGGTTGGTTGGTTGGTTTTACCAACTTTATACATAATACATATTTAATTGGAATAGGCATAAACCAAAAAAGAAAATAATCGGGATAAAGTGTCAATGCCATTTTGATTACAAAGGGAGGAGTCAGGACATTTATCAGGGCAACCTTGTTAGACCATCCCAAAGTAGCTAGATTGCATAATGTGAAGAGGAAAATACTATCCCATCTAATCTACAAACGAGAGAAGGAAGTCGCACATTTATCCTACTTAATACAAGAATGTTCACATGAAATACGTAGTGATTCACTTCTCAACATGCTCCCAATAACTTAGAAAGAAGAAGCTTCCATCTCACAGCCACTAGAAAATCTGAACTGCAATAAGCCACTGCCCCGTAGCCCAGTGTGTGCTGTTCTGTGGTTCTGGGCTGGTGTGCACTTCGGTTTAATATACAACTGCGTTTTGTGTATTTACACAGAGGTTTTAGAAAGGCAGCAATAATTTGATTTTGGCTTTTATTCTAGATGCTTAGCATAGTTAAGGCGACGTTCAAGCATATTAAGGGAAGGTAGTTAAAACTGAATGATAATTAATACAGTCTCTTGCAACCTCCATACACTGTATAATGCTTACATGGAGGGAAACCAGTGTTACTCCGTTGGTGTTTTACAGAGGCACACCCTACACACAGAGAGAACCAAAAGAACTATCAAACTCAATTATTCTAAACGTACTACGGTAACAGTAAACATGCAACTATACCATGTACCACAGAACTAAAGTCGCACGAACAGCCCTAGTTGAGTTCAACAATAAAGACGACTGGTTCTAACACAAAACTGAGCCCGCATCCGTCATTCCAAATCATAATGGCTTGTGAAAGCATCAGGTTTCAGCCCTGGCTGGTGTAGCTCAGTGGATTGAGCGTGGGCCTGTGAGCTAGAGGATCAAGGTTCGATTCCCGGTCGGGGCACGTGCCTGGGTTGCAGGCCGGTTCCCGGCGGGCGATGCATGAGAGGCAATCATGCATTGATGTTTCTCTCCCTCTCTCCTCTAAAGATAAATAAATAAAGTTTAAAAAAAAAAAGCATCAGGTTTCTAGGGGAGACTCTATTCTGTGAAAGGGAGTAAATCTTCTCAACGCTTCCGTCTGTAAAGCCGGGGTAAGGCTGCAACTGTCCGCACAAGGTATCAGATTGAACAGTCAGGGTTTGCAGCCACAACATCCAATCGAAGGGTCTTCGTGCGGCACCTACTCGCTGGCTCCGAGAAAGCTTCGTGTGCGTGATTTAAAGTTAGGGTTGCCGAGGAAGTAAACTGGGGAGGTGCAGCCAAGCTTCTGGGGTGTCGTGGCTTTCAAACCTCGGGAGTGGTGTGGTCTATCAGGCTTTTCAAAATGCTTGGGGCCGTCCATTTCATAATATGTTCAAAGGTCAAAGCAGGTACGGTTGTAGTGGTAGCCACAGTGCCAGATGGGGACAATACGTCTGCCATTTTTAAAAAGATTTTATTTATGTATTTTTAGAGAGAGGGGAAGGGAGGGAGAAAGAGAGGGAGAGAGATATCAATGTGTGGCTGCCTCTCGCACATCCCCCACTGGGGGCCTGGCGTGTGCCCCAGACTGGGAATCGAAGCTGTGACCCTTTGGTTTGCAAGCTGGCATTCAAACCACTGAGGCGCACCAGCCAGGGCGCTATGTCTGCAATTCGAGTCTTTCGATGCAATGGCATTGGGTCTGTTACTCTCACAGAGGCTGTGTTCTCTGAGAAGACTGCTTCTGTCTGCAGAGCCGTCTTTTTACTAGGGGTGTTATTTTTCCATTTTTAAAAATAAAACCAACAGGTCCAGCACCATCCCTACACAACAGTAATTGTGCCTTTCAAGGGCCTATCATGAATAGCCATAGTCGTCTCTTCCCTCCGAAAGCCTGTCCGAGCACCTCGAGTGCTTTATCAGACTCCAGCCTGCGCCGTTTTCCCCCGTTGAACTTGGGTACTTGGCCCCCGAACCTCAGACCAACCAATGAGGCTGGAGAATTTGCCTGGACTAGCTGAGCAAACATGCCATTACCTACTGGTTGAAGCCTGAGCCCAGTTTTCCCCTCTTGAGCCTTACACAAAATAACTCCACGAATCCCTTGCTTACTGTGTGCTCTGTGAATTCCAGAGTCACTGCCAGTTACAGGAGCCGCCGCATACAGCTTGGACCTTGCTACCAGCCTTGCTTCCAGCTGCCCCTGATTGGAGCCCTAGGGGCTGTAGCCATATTTGCATGTATTTCTCCTTCGTCTGAACCCAGGGGCCAGTATTGAGAGAGTTCCAGATACAACTGAGGACAGAGACATTCATCCTGAGAGATGGGAGCAGACGCTTCAGACAAATCTGCGGGGTTAGCGGGCTTTGCAGAAAAAGTGCTTTGAGCCTGAATTACTTTGCCTACTACCTTCAGGACGTCCGCAGCTGGGCACTGAGACATTTTTGCAGGAGTTTTCCAGGCTGCGAGGACCCGCTCACTGCCGCTGTCACCTCAGGTCAGGAAGGTTTTCACATCTGAAGAGGGTGGGTCTCGGAAGGTCCCAGGCATTGGTATGATGACCCCGGTGGGGAGCGGAGCCTCCAGCCTGGGAGTGCACACCGCGTCCCGGGAGAGCATTACCTTGTGCTGGAACTAGGAACTGGCCGAGTCAGGTCCAGGCCAGGTCTGGAAAAGCTTTGCGTGCATTGAGTCGCTTGGATTTTAGCCTTTAACAACCAGGTGAGATTTCAAGCCTGAGCCTGATGCGGTCCTTGGGTTCTGGGGAGGGACTGTGGTCTGCTGCCGATGCAGGGAGGGATTCCTGAGATGGTGTTTAACTGAGGCATCCTGAGAGCAGATGGCACAGGCGTGTGGCATTGCCAGAGGGCCAGATGGGTGCCATCCCGCGTCAGCTGCTTCCCAGAGTTCCCTTGACCAAGCACCGGGTCTGCTCTCGAGGCGTCAGGTTCAAGGGGAAAAGTTACCACCACGGTTTCAGGGAGAACCCGCAGTCATCTCAGGTTGTCGTTGCCCTCACGTCCTCCCACATCCAAAACACCTGCAGGTCCTGGGATGGGTGCGGTGCCCTCTGGGCTTTCTCAGCCAGACAGGGCCTTTTGTCTTCCTGACAATGCACTGGGGAAACTGAGGAACTACCGGACCCCAGCGGTTCAGCCCACGTCTCTAACTGGGAACAGCCCCAAGGCCTTTGCCTCTGGCATCACTCCCTGGGGAGCTGAATTTACATAGCCACCCAAGAAGTGGTTCCTGAATCTGGCTTCTGTTTGAAGTTCAAGTTCCCCGTGCTCAGGCACCTGCTGGTGCTCTTGCTGGCCGTTTGGGGAGGGCCTGAGACCGGCAATGGGGTCTGATGGTGTGGAAGCTGCCAGCCCGCTTCTGTTCCTAGCCCCTCGTTTGTGCCTCACCGATGGACGTGGTCAGGGTGGCCCGAGCAGCCCTTGGCAGAGGTGGGGAGCAGGGACCCGTCACCTAGCTGACCTGTGCTTATCCAAACACACCCCCTCAGCCTAAACTAGCTTTATTTTTTTTTTAACTTTTTTATTGATTATGCCATTACAGTTCTCCCATTTCCCCCTTCATTCCCCTCC
>PVKM010001198.1:0-83025 GCA_004027735.1 Carollia perspicillata | reverse complement strand
CCTTTAACATATGTAATAATGGCTTGGAAATGATGGTTTGGTGACTCCTTTAGCTTTACCTTATCTGGGAATTACTTTATCTGCCCTTCAATTCTAAAGGATAGCTTTGCTGAATAGGAGTAACCTAGGTTGTAGGTCCTTATTCTTCATCACATTGAATACTTCTTGCCAGTCCTTTCTAGCCTACAAATTTGCTTTTGAGAAATCAGTTGACAGTATTATGGGAACACTGGGAACACTTGCTGTTTTTAAGACTCCCTTTTTACCTTTAGCCTTTGGCATTTTTTATTATGATGTGTCTTTTGTGATCCTTTTGTAACCATCTTGTTTGGGACTCTTTGTGCTGTCTGGACTTTTATCTCTATTTCTTTCCCCCATTAAAGAAGATTTCTTTCTTTAATTTTTCAAATAATTTTTTCAATTTCTTGATTGTTCTCTTTTCTTTCTTGACCCTTATTTGAATGTTGTTATGTTTGAAATTATACTAGAGGCTCCTTACCCTATCCTTATTTTTTTATTTTTTTTTCTTCTGGCTGTTCTGATTGAATTTTTTCCTTCCTTGTGTTCAAAATAATTTATTTGATTCTTGGCTTTATGCACTCCACTTTTTATTCCCTGTAAATTTTTGTTTATTTCACTTAGTGTAACCTTTATTTCTACCTGGTCCTTTTTATGCTGTTGAAGTACCCAATGAGTTCCTTGAGCATCTTAACAAGCAGTGTTTTAAACTCTGCATTTCATAGATTACTTATCTGCCGCAGCCCGCTGCGGATAGGGTGGTCATGAGTCAGGGCGGTGGATTGAATTGAATGAATGGAGAGGGTCAGTTACTCTTGCTGGTAAAAGATAAGTTTATTGCAATGGCTGGAGCCTTTAAATACAAGCCACAAACAAGGAACAATGAGTGACCTTAAGAGTTACATCTTTGGTATATGACGCATATGCCAAGACTATGTTTCTTCTTGCATACGGGAACAATCAGATAATCAGCAGTTGGGAGGCAGTCAGGACTCAGAACGGCCTTGAGGCCAGAAACCAGGTTCCTGTCACCACTCCCGCGGTGAGAAACCCTTTCCTTGACCCCTTATGGCCGCTGGGCCCCTACACTTATCTCCATTTTTTTCAGTTATTTTTCCAGAGTTTAGTTTTGTTCATCTCATTTGGGCCATATTCCTTTGTCTCCTTATTTTGGCAACCTCCTTCTGTTTGTTTCTTTATATTATGTAGAGCTGCTCTAACTCTCTGTCTTAGTAATGTGGCCTAAATTAGAAAAATATACCAGTGAGTTGGATGGGGTGGAGCCTTAGGTAATCACTTGGGTAGGGCAACCCATGTGAACCAGGTTGATGGAGTCTCAGTTATGGTGCCACTCTCTGGCTCTATATGGTGGAAGGCTCAGGAAAGGGACAATGTGCACTGCCTGGCCTCTGGACTTTTCTCTGGAAGGAAGCTCTCTCCTGCTATTCACCTTGATTCTAGACACTTTAGTTTCTCTCCTTATGCCAATGGTGCCCTTCAAGTGCTGCCCTGGTTCTGGAGCCCAGAGGGAGTGAGTCTGCACAATTCCTAAGTCCTCTGCAGACCCTCTAAAAGGAGAAGCCTAAGAATCCCCCCGTTTCTTATTCTGCCCCAACCCTCACTGGCTTTTATAACCAGAAGTTGTAGGCACTTATCTTCCTGGCACTAGAACCCTGAGCTGGGTGGGCTGGTGTGGGGCTGGGATCCCTCACTCCTGAGATATCCCTCCTGATTTTTATCCCTCAAACATAGACATAGTACTGCCCATTCTGTGTCTCTATATCTCCACCCCTCCTACCCATCTGAATAAATGTGATCTCTTTAATTTATTGGTTCTCAGACTTTCATATAGCACAATTTTCTGATGATTCTGGGCGATAGTGGTTTTGTAGTTCAGTTGTAATTTTTGTGGCAATTATGCAGAGGCGAGCCATGTTTACCTAGGACTCCATCTTCATCTGAAGTTCTAAAAGTTCTTGAAAGAATAATTAAAACAAATACATAAGTGCTTACTTAGGCAGAATATCAATGAATCACACATAAGTAATTGAATTTCTTCCTTACACTTTGTGTTTACCTGTTAACAGTGGCACTATGCAAATTTCAAAAATATCCATTGATATTTTGCAAATATAAGAAAGTTATATTTCAGGAATGATAGAGTAACTCTGTATCCAAGTCAGGGAAAAAATTTTTTAGCAAGATTATGTTACAGTGACAAGTAGGCAAAAATAAATCTCTTTTTACTCAATTCTCCCAGAGCTGAGTTTCTTGATCATTTATTAATTCATTAATTTTGGTATGTTTAATTGAGCACCTACTGTATACAACTAGGTGTTGGCTAAACAAAGAATATGCTCTTGTACATATTTATACAGGGGTGGGAAAAAGTAGGTTTACAGTTTTTCATAAGGAAAATAATACAATAATTAATAAGCAATAATACAAAAATAAATTATTTCTTGTACTCACAACTGAAAACCTACTTTTGCCCCCATATATAAATAAGGAATCATAATCCAAAAATTATAAGAGAAATAAAGTGTACTTGACTATCACAGAGAGATATAGTAAACACATTAAGGATAGCCATAGGTTGATAATATTTCATCTAGACAGGCAAATGTAAGGAAAGGGTAGAATGTAGGTGGAATAAATGCATTTCAGTCAGAAAAAGCGAGGAAAGGCAGAAAAGGTAAAAAACCTGTATAAGGAAAAAGTAAAGAAATGTAGAGTACACACAGCTGTAAATTTTATGATTTGGCTTGACTATTAGTAGTCAGAATAGGATGTTAAACAAGAAATGGCTATGAATCTGACCACCTATGAGAAGCTATTTTCCTTCTTTCACAACTCTAGATGGTGTACTTTGGTTTGTATCACCAGAGGGGAAAATCAAGCACAACTTAATTAAATGAGTCTTTATTAGAAACTCACAATGGGCAACAATCTATTAGGGTTACAGAATTCATAAACAGAAGGAATAGAACTAATAAAGTGACACAACACCAGCAGGCTAAAAAAGAAAGACAGTCCAATTAGGAAGCATACCTCAATTATGCCTGGCCAAGTTTTCATCCTTATCTAGTCTAAATCATTGATAGTTAACATCAGAAACAAAATAGTTTAAAACAAATTTTAATTGATTCCAGAGAGAGAGGGGGAGGGAGAGAGAGAGAGAGAAAAATATTGATAGGTTGTCTTATGTAGCACCCCCACCAGGGGCCAAATCTGCAATCCAGGTATGTGCCCTGACTGGGAATCAAGCCCCCAACACTTTCAGTTTTATGGGACAATGCTCCAACCAACTGAGCTACATCAACCAGTGCCAGAACAATATAGTAATATCAACATGTTATTGTAGTATTGTACAAATGTATGCATTTGTTTTTCCACTTAGAAAACATAGTCATTGTGTTAAATGTTATCTCAGCTAATATGTTTAATGCCTCTTAAAGCCACAAACTAAAAGAAAAAAAATAAGTATCATTAAAGAAAAGCAACTTTATCAGGTTGTCTCTGTCAGCATTGGCTGTTTTAGTGTGATACTCAGAAAAGTTACCCAGATGAATGCTGCTTATACTTGTATATTTCAAACTTTGCTATGTAATAGATTTATGCAAGGTGCTTGTAAAAACATAGCTTCTTTGCTCTCTGTCCTGAATTCTCACTCAGCATATTTTAGCAGAGGAATCCAGAGATTCTGGATCCCAGTGATTTTACTGGCGGTTATCTGTAGACCAGGATTTAAGCAACACAGTCTTATAAACTCTGTTTAGGTAAACATTCTCCCACTATTGTATAACCAATAAACTATATATCCAGGAAAAAAAATAAATTACATATCTACATCATTGCCAGTAAATATGGTACAATTAATGATTTATATCTATAATGCCTCTTTAACCCTTAAGCATTATTTCTAAGACATCAAATTGATTTCACATCATCAGCCAGTAATGATTAGGAGTTCATGGTGTACTGGCTTGTGGATGACTCTAGACTGGTGAGGTTTCTCTGGAGGAAGAAGTGTTAGGATGGATTAGTGATGTCTGCAATGAACAGAAGTGGACTAAGTAGAGCCACTTCTGTGTGTCCTCACTTTCCTGCCATGCACTCTGCTTTTCTTTTTGTTTTTAGGCTATTTCTTCTCTTGTGTTCTGAGATTCGGCAATCATTTTATTTTAATTTTTTTGAGTGTTGGTTTCCTCCTACTCTTTATTTGTTCTTTCCTCTTTGTGTATAAACAAGTTCGCTCATTAAGCAGTAACATCCACCACTCAGGCTGACTGTTCAGCTCCCGCTGAGGGGGACATAGTGCATGTGTGCAGAGTGTTTCCCACCAGGTCCGGCAGGCTGTTTCTCAAAGCAGGATTCTCTCCTCGCTGTCCTCCATCATGTCACAGCCGTCCATCTCCCTTTTCAGTTGTTGGATCTTTTCCCCCAATTTTGAAGACCCTTTCTCTGTCCCTCTTCTCTTCCTATAATTCCAATTCTACCACAAGACCTAGATCAAATAGTAGTTTCTGGCTTGTTTCCTCCAGCTGAATAGTAAATAATGTAAGTTCAAAACAACATAAAGATGAAGCATTATATCTCTCTTGCACCAGTACAATGGCAAGCAAACAACAATATATAATTGGAGAACAATGCTAAGTAAACATATATTTTTGAAATAACAGATTGAAATATGGAAACCATTATTGCTTCTCAGTTAAAAATAGTTTATGTCAATGCTGAAAATGATTACTAACCATCAAAAGTTTAGCTTATAAATAATTCTTTAATCTGGAACAGTAGTTTTTCAATATTAGTCCTATGAACACATAAAATTATATATTACATGACTGTGTGTGCCTCTATAGTTGTACATACTATAAACACACATTATACATATATACACTAAAATAGGGAGTACTGGATGGAAATTGGGATTTTAATAAATAATAACAATGTTATCCCAACTCTCGCTAAATGCTATTATATCTTTCAAGAGGTAAAAGAGTATAAAAAAATAAAAGAGTGATATTAAGGGAACATTAAGGTAGAAAAAGATGGGGGAGAAAGAAAGTAGGAAGGAAAAGAAAGAGAAAAGAAAGAAAAAAAACAATATCTTAAAAGTTAGTTTATGTTTAAACTTGAAAGATTAAATTAGGTACCTACTCTGCTTAGATGCTTAGTTTAATATCTATAAAATCTATTATATTTCCTTTGTATCACTTGCTAGCAAATAACAAAAATAAAGGCTTTACAAATATATACACTGAAAACAAATGTAGCATACAGACAAAAAGAAAGTACTTTATTTTCTGTCCACCTTTTACTCCAAGGATCAAGTAACTAAAGGATTCAAACTTAAAAAAGGTTATAACTTGCCCCACTCTGGCCAGGTGGTGCAGTTGGTTGGAGTATCATCCAGTTCACCAGGAAATTACAAGTTCGAACCCTGCTCAGGGCATATACCGAGGTTGAAGGTGTGATCCCCAGTCCAGTCAAGATGCGTACAGGAAGCAACCAATGAATGTTTCTCCCTCACATTGATATTTCTTTCTCTCTTTCTCTCTCTCTCTTTTCCTCTGTAAGTGAAATAAATGAATATATCCCAGGGAGAAGAGTTTTAAAAATTATGACGTCTCTGTTAGAATATAATCACCCTTTTACTAAAAATTCACTTTGGAACCTCTGATTCATTGTGACATTTTTACAGAGTTCTGTCTCTTAATTGTGTATGTTGACACTTGGGTTTGGGATTTCTTTGAACTCATTACTAAGAGACCTTTGTAACAGCCTTTCAAAATTAATGAAACAAATGCTTGTGAGCACATGGATTTCTGAAGCATATTTTAAAAAGGCTAGGCTCTAAAGTCAAGGATGATAAGAAAGAGGATCAACTAAGTACCTCAGCCAATAATCCAACTCCTCAATGCTTCTGAATTTAAAATTGGAAGTGTTTCACTACCCCTGAATTACTTAAATTACTTTGAATCAGATCAGTAATTCCAGTAGATCAGCCTTGGAGATAATCTTCTCACTTTAAATTTAGACTCACTGGAATGTCTGCTCTACTCAAAATATCATTTTACAGGTCAACAATATTGTCTATAAAGATCTAGGAGCTTTAAGATGAGAAGCAGATAGGTATGTTACATTGCATGCATAATATAAGCTTTACTCAGTTCTAAAGGTTTCACATTTGTATGTAGTTATACAGTGAAAATATAATTCAAGAGACTATTTGTTATACTTGTATCACTCTAAAGAGAAATGGTAGAAATAACAGTTATTATAGTATAATGCTAGTGTAGAAAACTAATTAGCTTAGGTCAGAGGATTAAAAAAGCTGCATGGTAAGCATTTACTGAACGTTAAAAGAAAGGAAGAGAGAGATTCGGTGAAGCCAAAGATCAAAGGAATCAAACTCAGACAGAGGTAAGTTCAATGCTAACACAATTCCTCCTAATGCAGTACAACAAATGAAAAATTCAATTAACTAGAAAGGGCTTTCCTTTATATCCTATATAGTCATTATTTCCAGCCTCCAATGACTTATTGAATTTGCATAAGTGAAAGTCATAATTAATGGAGAAGTAGAGAACCCAACAATAGTTTTCCTTAGGGACCAGGCAATGTGAAAAACTGTTAGAAACTTAAGCTAACATTTTGAGAAATCCCTGTAGTCCCCAGGGGTAAAATACAAAAGACACAAAGCAATGTATATAAACTTATGAAAGAGGCAATCAGATGAAGACAGGGTAAAAACACTATGTAGGACAACCTTCTACAATTTATAAAATCTATTATTAGCTTACTTATAAGGCTAGGTGTACAATCTTTAAAGATTATATCTAAGAAACAAAATTTTATTGTCAAAATGGTGAAAAGTAGGAAATAATTATATGATCTTATTGTCACATTTTCACAAACAAATAACAGAATCTGCTCCAATACACATGATATTCAAAGTTGATTATTTCAGCTTCTACACAAGCAAAATAAAACCAAGAAGTTTTTCTTGCTGCCTCACATAGTTTTACTATTTTTTGACCCTTGGACTACCATAATTCTCAGAAATCTATGCAACCATTTTGCACCTTCACACCCACCCTTCAGCACTGTAGTAGCAAACGTGGCCACAATTTATGGTCATGAGGACATCCATGCTATACCTTTTATAATAACACAGTGCTTTCAAAATGGGACCCCTCTCTTTGTCCCATTTCTCAGCCATGGGTTTTTCTGGGATAGTTCAAGTGCATTGATTGGAAAAATTCATTTTGTTAATGATCAGTCATCAGCTAATCTTCTCATTTAAAACATAGATCTCCATTATCTGGTATATCTATGCATCATCTTAATTTGAGGATTGTTGACTTAATTTCAGATGCCATATTAAATCACATATGTTAATGTTAGAGGGTAATTAATAAGTTTGCAAAGGACGTTTCAAGTAAGAAGTAAAATAGAACAGAGTAAACCAGAATGGATTCAAACGTCCTGCTTCGGAACTCAAATGCAAAAATCCTTGTAGGCATATCATTTGGGAGTCGTTAACAAAATTCAAGAAATTTTGAGGTGATGATAGGATCTGGTTAGATAGTTTCAGAAGGCCTCTGTTTACAAAACTGTGAAGTTAGTTTCTAGAAACTGACTTCTGTAACTAACCATTTCATCACTGTAATTCACAAATACTTAACAAAAGTCATCTCAATTTCAAAAAGTTTATGTTTACATCTCTGGGATTCATGAAGTTCAACACTTACCACTGAATATCTTCACCAACCAGGTAATTGAATATGAATATTTTTTAAATAAAAAAATCACCAAAATATTATTATTGATTCAAGAGATGAAGCAAAACCAAGTATCACCTAGAGATTTGAGATCCAAAATTCACTCTTACAGAGGTAAATAAAACCTGTAAAAGTAATTTTAAAGCAATGAAGAGAAAAACAGACTAAACAAAAATGTAAATGAAATAATGTATTTCTACTATTAACTAAAACTTTAAAAAAAATAAAAAATTCTATCAACTGGTGAATATTTTACTCAGTATATGTTTAGAATTGATGTAATATATTTATAGACTACCTTTTATAAGAAGATTTCTAAAATTATATTGAAAAAGTGCTATTAGAAAAAAAAATTCTAAGTGAATGCATAGGAAATTATCTGCCTCGCTGGGCATATCAGTTGGTTAGAGTGCTGTCCCAATACACCAAGGTTAGGGGTTCAGTCCCCAGTCAAGGCACATATAAGAAACAACCAATGAATAAATGGAACAACAAATCATTGTTCTCTTTCTCTCTCTCTCCCTTCCTCTCTATAAAATCAATCAATAATTTTCTTTACAAGAATTCTCTGAGGAATTAATTATAAAGTGTCAGAGAGAAATATAATATTATATTTAATGTTCAGAACATTAGTGTGAAGGTAAAGATCATGCTTCTATGCTTAAATTAAGGGTTTAAATTTGCTTTTCCTGCAACATGTTAGGTGGAGCCCACTTTTTCACTGAATCCGTACAGATTTTGGAGCCTATTTAAAAGACAATATAAAAGTCAAAATCATGCATTGATAACTACCTATGTATACTAAATAATTGAAAGTACAAGACATTTAAGCTAAATGGTACTTTACATCAATATAAATGTTTTAAGCTTGAGCATTCCACCACAGAAACTACTTACATGATTCAGAAGGTACAAAGCTTCCTGTTATATTAAGAATGGCTGGACTCTATCCAGACAGCCCTCATTTATGCACCACTATGTTCCTAGCACCATTATTTACCACAGCCAAGATCTGGAAACAATCTTTTAATGTTTTTAATAGGAAGGACAGATGACATTCTCCAAATTAAGGTTTTTAACTTATACATTATGAGGTATGATGATTCTGAGATCAGTAAAAACATTTAAATGGGATGTGGCATAGCTCAAGCTAAAATTAATTGTCCTTTTATTTATCATTAGTGTTCTATAAACTAATTATGCATTGAAAATCATTTCACTGTGTATTTTGTAATGAATATTACTGTGAATCTATATTAAAATCATTGTTAACCTAAAAAAATAAATAATAAAAATGTTTTTAAATATTATTGTTTTGCCTAAACCCTTCCATTGGTTTTGTTTGTACATATACTTTCATCATTCAGTAAAATCCAATCGTTTATTTATTTATTTATTTATTTTAAATATATTTTTAAAGATTTTATTTATTTATTGTTAGAGAAAGGAGAAGGAAGGGAGAAAGAGAGAGAGAAACATCAATGTGTGGTTGCCTCTCACATGGCCCCCACTGGGGACCTGGCCCACAACTCAGGCATGTGCCCTGACTGGGAATCAAACTGGCGACCCTTTGGTTCACAGCCCGTGCTCAATCCACTGAGCTACACCAGCCAGGGCATCCAATCTTTTATTTAAAAAAGCACGTGAAAACAGATGACCGTGCTGAGCTTTGCTGATATAACATTTACTTATGAGGAAATAGGCATATGTTTTAAAACTGCATAATAGCAGTATTCTTCTGTGCAATGCTGGCCATTAAACTTATGAAAGTATGCAGCATAAATTTTACTAACTGGCAAAGACTGCATCTTGAAACTCTTATTGTTTAAATCAATAGCAGTAATATAAATGTTTCATTATGATTGAATAAATTAATTTAAAGTATGGTTCCTATATAATTCATAATGAGAAAAATACATATATAGTTCAGAAATGTCACACAAAGGGCATTTATAAAATATGCCTCATCTTCAAATTTAAATTATAATTATCATTTTCAGAAGCAGGCAGACAGGAAGGAAGAGACAGAGAATATTAACCATTGTTTTCTTCACTTGTTATTAATAAGCATTATGCTTTTCATGATTTGAATAGACTCAAGGAAAGTACATTAAAATATATTTTATTTCACTTTGATGTGAAGGGAAAACTATCTCCTTAAGATAATCATGTTATAATGACTAGAGAACAATGGTGCCTACAAAAGTTTATTGGGAGCAAAGGCTATCTTTAATAGACACAAAGTAAGCATATTACTGAAGTGATGGATTTTCTGTCACACATTTTTAATTAAAGCCAATGTTGTCACTAAGAAAGTTATTTCCTCAAGTCACTCACTATAAGTATCAGTTCTTGGGAAAAGAATCATAGAAAGAATAAAGGATAATCATGATTATATGAGCATCACCATGAAATCATATAGCTAAATGAAATATGGGGGGTGTTCTAGCAAAATATTTGTGTTGCTTGTGCTTATAAAGAGACCCAAGTATTTTGTGGAAAATAATTATTTTTTTTCTCTTTTTGCAAAATCTTTTATCATTAAATGATGGGTTGATATTTGTTATAATGTTATTAAGGGCAAGGTAACGGTACTGTTATTCACCTGCAAAATTTATAAAACAGAAAAGTTTTCTACCTGATCAAATTTTTCAATGTCAATAAAGAGAATAATGAATCCAATTTACTTACAGAATTTTAATTTTCACCTGACTCTGTACAAGTATTTTACCACCAGCCTTATTGAGGCATAATTGACAAAAACAGTTACAAGATATTTAAAGTGCCCAACATGATTGTTTGATATATGCACATATTGTAAAAAATTTTCCCTACTGAGTAAATTAACACATACATTACCTCATATATTACCCTTTTTTGGTGAAGAGTCTTATTCTCCCAGCAAATTTCAATTGTGCAGTACATATTTATCAACTATAGTCACCATGTTAAACATTGGATACTCAGACATTACACATTTTAAAAACTGCAATTTTGTACTTTTTCTACTTCTCTAGCCCCTGGTAACAACTTTCCCACTCTCTGTTTCTAACAGTTTATCTTTTTTTTTTTTTTGCCAGTTCCACAAAATAAATCATACTGTCTAGTCTTTACTTTTTTATGTCTGGCTTATATTTTCTAAACTTGTGTATTAAGCCTAAATGTACCTTGCTTTTTTCCAAAATATCTCACTTTTCAAACCACCTACTTTTTCATTCCCAAGATCTCTGTCATCCCGTCTACAGATTATCCAAAGGTACGTACATTCCTCAACAATTGACCATCACAAAACTTTATTTCACATCCTGATTTCCCTATTGCTATTACTGAATTACCATTCTCTCACCCCCTCATATACAATGAAATTAAAGTTATCTTTGTTTCTCCTATGTCTTCAATGCACAATCCAGTGTCTCAATTTATATTTTTCATAGTTTTCTGTCTCTCTTGTTCCTTTCTTCATATTTTCATTACCAAAAACTAATTATTACTGCATTATTGAACCATTATAGTAGTTTTTCAGTTGGCTCTATGCTGCCAGTTTCCTGATGCCTATCTGACCTCGTCCAATTTACTTTAGATAATACTATTAAACAAAGTGTCACAATGCCCTATTGTCACCAAATGACTGTTCCAGTGAAAATGCCTCAATTTTCTAGTCTTTCAGCCTATAAAACATAATACTGAATACTTTGAATGGATTCAAGATTCATGATGTGGTCTTTCTTTGTCATGTTCTCAACAAAAACGAATGAACCTATTCAAATTCTCTCAAATAGTTTTATGCTATTTTACGTCCATGAATGTGTGTCAGCTCTTCATTCTCTTTCCTGCCTATGAAATTCTTCATACAGTTCACACTCTCCAGGTCTTTCACTGTCCATCACAGGTAACATCGACCATTTTCATTCTCTGACCTGCCATTTTCCCCTCTAGTATGCACTTACTTTAGTACCCACATACACTATCTCAGAGTAAAGAGCTTTGAGCTTATATGTGAATATGTTATCTTTCCATTGCAATTATCAGCTTAAGCTGTGCAGAGTATTTTATTTTTCATTGTATTCTCTATAACATGTACTAGAATACTTTGGATATTGTAGGACTATTATTATGATTATGGCTAAAATTATTTTACCTTTCTGATTTAGGGACTGTTGTAATTAATTATGATGAATATTCAGTTAAATGAATTTGATATTATGAAATGTACTAGTTACTGGAAAGATAAAGAGAGAGGATTTAATTAATATTAAACCATATTAAGTCAGAGACCCTTGAATGCCTTAATCCAGTTCCATGAAACACAGCTTCCATTTTACAGGGTATTTCATGCTGGAATCAAAACACCAGTTTATTAAGAGCTGTAGAAGTGTCTCATATCAAGTTGTCTCAGTACAAGTTAAGTTAGGCCTAAGTGTAAGTGAAGGCTTCAGATTCAAATGGCATAGGTGAAAGAGTTAACTGGAGGGCGATACGTTTTGTCTCTCCTAATACATATCCTAAGTATCTTGTTGTGTCTATTAATAAGTTCAATAAAAGTAACGTACTGCTCATTATTCAATAAAATAGCTTATATAAATATTGTTTTACATGTAACTTCAAAAATGTGCATTTTACTTCAAATTTTACATTTTTAAATCAAGGTATGTCTTACAATTTGCATGTTTTTTGAATGTGGATATAATTTTTATTTTCTAAGTATGTATCTGTTAAATCTTTCTTATTACCTTGAAATGGTCAAAATCTTGGAATGAAGAAAATAATCAAAGAGATTAGCTTAATCTGTTTCTATACATAATCTGTCGAACTGTTCATATATACTAAAGTGAAAATTATCTTCAGTATTGAATTCCATTTCTTTACCATTAAAACTGCAGTAAGTCATATTTTAAAAATTATAGCATGGCCTCAGCCATAAATGATCAAATATGGTTTCGTCCATACTTGGTTTCATATAGTAATTATAGGAAGTAATTTGTCTATGTTGAGATGAAGCAATTAAAGAGAAACATAAGCATTTCAAGAATGATTATTTACTTTCTTTACTTACTACTGGAGTATTTGAATAACATTAGTAGTATTACTACTATTGCTAATAGAATTACTAGATTTGATTTGTAGCGAAAGAGTGGATTGTTAGAGAAGTAAAGTAGACATTAAAAATAAGGAACCACACCATCAAGGTTGAATGCATGGATCACACGAATTTCCTTATGGAATCCTGTGAGAACATGTGTTAAAAAATTAATTAAATAAAAATAGATTTTCTCAGTCCATGCAAAATGAGGAGTACAAAGTCACCATAATCATGGAAGTTAAAGCAAATCCCCAGTTTTGCAAAATGATGACATACCAGTTACTTCTAGGAAATGGATAATAATATTAAAAGGATTGTTAAAAGTTGTTCATTTAAAAAAACAAAAAAATGGTAGCTGAGGTTTAAATAAAAAAGTAAGTTTCAAAACAGCACAAAAATTTGTAGTATGCAAAGAAGTAAGGACTGTCAACAATAGGTTTTCCTGTGCAACAAGGTGGCTTTTTTACTTACAGTAACAACAACAAAAAAAAAATCAATAATTAGCTGAATGTCTTGTACTTTATCTAGCACCCCTGTAAGAAGACCTTTTCTCAATAAAAGCAATATACATGACTTTCTCCAACTTTGGAAATAGTGTTAAAAACAGCAACAAATGCACAGAATTACCTTGTTTTAAGATTTACTCAGATCCTTTATTAAAGAACACAAGTGGCAGAGAAGTTTCAATACTCTAAATCTGTGGAAGATCTACTGCTTTAAGTCAGCAATTTTCAACTTTTTTCATTTCATGGCATATCTAAACTAATTACTATAATTCTGCAGCACACCAAAAATATACTTTTTGCTGATCTCACAAAAATATAGGTATAATTTTTATTCATTCACACTGAGAAGCTATTGATGTGTTGGCTGTTGTCATTTTTTATCCAATAATCTAAGAGAAATGAAGTCATGCCCCTGACTAAATAGTCAGGTATTGCATGTTTTAAAAATTTTTGTGACACACAAGTGTGCCTCTCACAAGACATGAGTTGAATCGTTGTTTTGTCACAAACTTCAAATTGTAACCAAACAAAATGGAGGTTTGGCTCCTTGTCACCACAGGAGCCAAACTCATGAGGCAGGTGACAGTGCAAAAGGAAAGAGGTTTTATTCAGGTGCTGTACAACCTAGGAGAATGGTGGACTCCCGTCTCAATGACCATGTCAATCTTCCAGCTCAGGCCCAAGGTTCTTACAAGGATAGGGAAGGGAGGGCTTTTATCCCTATCCAGTTGTCTTTCTAGCTTTCTGCATGCTTGAGGCCCTATCCATTATTTTTTCTAGCTTTTGGTGCACTGAGAGTAAGCACCCCCTCTGCCACCATCTTGGCCGACACGGGAGACTCCCCAGTGCTCCACTGACTGTCTAAGGTAACAAAACTACAAAATTCTTTGAGGCTTCTTTTCTTAAAATAAAGTCACACTATTTCATGCATAGTTGGGTTTATGTTGGCATGAAAATAATGCTTTAAATTATTAATATCTGAACAGAAAACAGTGGTTTAGACAGAAGCATCATTCTTCACCCTAAATGTTCTCCTTGGCCCTGCCATTCTTGCAAGAGTATGCATGCCTCAGTAAATGAATTGCTGTTACAATCAAATTAGTACAAGAGTGGAATGTTTCCTGGAACAGCCTCACCCTTTACTCAATTTCCCAAGCCAATACCGGGGGGCAAATTTTGCCTATTTTTCCCTATTTTTATTCATTAGTCTCATTCATACTCCTAAATATCTACATTGTCAATGATCACTGTCAAATTTCTAGCTCCTCATTATTTTTGTCTAAATATCTACAAAAACATCTTAATTGTTGTTCTGCTTTTTATTTCTTTATGTTCCAATCTAACCTCCATACTGCAACTAAAAATATTTTATTTTTCTAAACAGAAAATGTATCACTGCATTATGGTATTACTTCCTGCTTAAATTCCCTTTGTTTTCCAGTACATGCTCATTAGTTGAATTACAAGTTCCCTTATGGTCAGAGAATTGCTCTTTCAGTCTTATCCTGTTGTTTCCCTTTATATTATATTTCTTTATCTCTCAATCAATCTCCCCTGTATGAATTTTTTTAATCTCAAGAGAATGACTTAAATTTGCATCTTCCATGGCCCCATTTATGTAGCATTGTAACTATTGCTAAACTGTCAGTCACTTCTATGAGTCCCAAAGAGCTTCAGAGCATGAATTTGTCTTTTAACTCAATAGATACCTAGTACAGTGCCTGTAACATTGTAATTTTTCAGTACATGTTTGAGGAGTAACTATATGAGTGATCAGCATATGCTCTAATTCTAGATCAAATAGTAATAGGTTATTACCTTGGGGAAAATAGCCAGCATACCTCAATCTTTCTTTCTGAGTCATAAAATGAGGGATAGAGCTCAGGGTGGTCAAAAGTGTCCTTTTTACTCTAGTATTCTCATCAGCATTTAGGTTTGCTACTTTTTTCCCTAACACATTGAATTTTTCTGGAATATAAACTTAATTAAGTAATGTATTTACTGTGCATTTGCTACCCCCACCCCTGAGAAGTTCCAAAAGTATGATGGGAAGACGTGAATGACATATCACTGTTCAGGTAGTACAATGATCAGAGACAAGGATTATTTATCATGCTTCAAAGAGGCCCTAAATTATGACAAAAATGCATTGAAACTCACTGCTGCTGATTTTGTTAAAATGAAGTCCTATCGTCATGTGGCAAGAATTTCAGCTCAGAAAACTCATTGGCAACTTCATAATATTAAAGGACTACAAAATGAGTTATGAATAATGAAAATAGAATTACAAATAGTAGAATACCTGAAGGTGAAGTACATTCAGCATTTTGTTTGTTTTAAGTAAACGAAAGCAGTTACAGATACGGATTTGTTTGTCTTAATTGATGCATATTTATTATGCATTTATATTCATCAAACATTTACTATGCACCAGGGACTATGGCCTAAATAGCTTATGTTACAGAATGAATGTAACCACCAAACAAATTATGTCAAAGCAGCATGATTAGGACTTACATTGCACACTATACTTACTCAACCAGAAATACTGAACAGAAAAAGAAACTCATATAATTTATTCATTCAAATTTCTCACATCTCTGAGGGCCCAACTATGTGAAGTGAATTGTATAAAATACGAGACATACTACAACAAATGGGATTTCACCTCAGATATTAGCAGTTGGCAATCTGGGGTAATCTGTGAGGTACAGACAAGGACGGGCACTATGAATGAGTCCTGTAATGGGTATCATGAGAAATAATAAATTTTCCTTGATATAAGGAGAATATTTTAAAGTAACTTTTATTACTTTCATGCAAACATTCTACTAGAGTCTCTTCAAGGTTGCCAAAACTGAAAAATTCAAAAAGAAAGAATTTTCAAGGGCTTTTGAGCCGTTATCAGGTCTTGACCTGTTTTGATTGTATAATAAAAGATCATGAACACTGAAGAAAAATGCAGATTGCATATATAAACACATTTTTGCATGCAATTTGTACTCTGCACCAGGGATTTAAATAAATTTAATAACCTCTTTTAACTGAAGAAGCAGTGTTATAATGGAAGCAAATCTCTACAGAGTTAAAATTTCTAAATGAAATGGAATTAAAAAACAATTATGATTGATACTGAATCCATAGAGAAGGAGGGATGAGTTTGAACATTGACTTTGGGTTAAAATAATTCACAGCAATTAATAGAAGAATATAATATAGTAGTTATTTTTAAGGAATTTTTAAAAATTACATGTACTTTACTAATTTATAGAACAGGAAATTATTTTTGTGAGCTGTATATTGACCACTGTAACTTTTATGCCCCTTTGTAAAAGACTGAAAATGAGAAAAAGCTTCATCTGCAATCCCAATTATAAGAGAGTCACATTTCCCATAGCAATGTCACTACATACTAAGCATCGACACATTTTAGAAAATATGATGCTGTTTTTTAAATATTTAATGGAAATTAAGGCTGCTTAATAATTCGGAAAAGTCACTGATGGTGTCTTGATTAATTCTGCTTTTCACTGAGAGTGTCATGGAGAGGTCTCATACAGTAAATCAGTTCCATCCTCAAGAGCCAGATAACACATAATTCCTTGTGAATTCTTCCAAAGCTTCAGATAGTTAACATTGGTTAGTTCTCTGTGACCCCACAGATGCAAGTCACACAGTCACATTACAGTTCATTAACTTGAGCTCTGTCATTAATATCTGCTGATAGATGATGACTTCTTTATAGTAAAAATTGAGTCTCATTCACCTATGTCCCTCCAGCCACAGTGCTAGTCAAGGCAGTAACCACTAACATTGGTTTTGAATCAAAACTCATGACCTAATTTAATTGCTTTCCTCTCCAAATTTGAGCATGTTGGTAGTTGTTAAGGATATGTATCCTTTCTTATTAACTTCTAAGAGGATTTATTAGAAAGGGAACCTTGTTTATCTTATTCACCACTGAAAACCCAACACTGGTCATGGTGCCTGATACATTACAGGTGATCAATAAGTAACTGTTGAGCCCTGGACGGTGTGGCTCACTGGACTGAGTGACAGACTGTGAAGCAAAGGGTTTCCATTTCCATTCCCAGTGGAGTCATATGCCTGAGGTATGGACCAAGTCCCCAACAGGGGGCACAGAAGAGGCAATCACACATTGATGTTTGTCTCCTTCTCTTTATCCCTCCTTTCCCTTCTTTCTAAAAATAAATAAATAAAATCTTTAAAAAATAAAAAATAAGTAACTGTTGAATGAATGTTGAACAGATTAATTCAAAGGAGCAGGAAGGGTACCCAAGCAATAGATTAACCAAACAAACATTTTTTAATGCTGCAAATAAGGGAAAGGTTTTTCTTTCAATTCACAAACCTCTACAGTCATTTTGTGTCTATAGGCTGCATCTGGGAATGCAGGAAGTCTAGTACAGAGCCCTTTGCATCACAACCACTACAGAGCAGTGACTCTGATGAGAACAATAAAAGAGAAGTTCAAGGTCTTAGGCAAGTACATAGACCAAGCAAATGTCATAAACTAAAAGTCAAGAAGGTGTTCTGGAGAAAACGATTTCCAAAATGAGAACGGAAGTTTTGATGACTTAGGCTGGAAAGAAGGCATGGAATAAAGATGAAGAGTGTTCTGGAAGGACAACTTTATTTAAGGATCAGAAATGAAAAATACAGAGGATTGCAAAAAGAACTGAGTACAGCAATCACTACTTATTGCCACCCCCATATACTGAGCACTTTAAACTACAGTATATTCCAGTATTTTTCCACTTAAAGATTACATTAAATAAAATTTAACACTTCCCTGGCCTTTGTTCAATTTCCTCTTCTAACAGTCTTTACAGAAATGTCACCTCATCAACAGGACCATTCTTAATCATCTTGCCCCCTATGCCTTTTATTCCCCTTCCTGCCTCCATAGCACCCACTGCCATTTGCAAAGCTATGTATATTATTATGCTCGCTTGTCTACTGTCTGTCTCTTTGTCCAATAAAACGAATACTTTTTTGAAGGTTGAGACTCTCGTTTAGACTGGACTGATGGCTGCCTGCCTGAATGAATGAGTGAATGGAGTCTGCAACTCCCATTCTTTACACCACTTTCAGTGCACAGAGCAGCCTTCTGGATAGTTTAAAAATGCAAACTGTTTCAGGTCACTTGCTTATTGAAAACTGATAGGTCTTCACACTGCATTAAAGATAAGGTCTAATATCCAGAACTTGATTTACAGACTAATAAAATATCCATAAATTCTGGCTTCAGGTTTCCCTACAATCTATAGCCCGAAGTTCTCCACTTTGCTCTATAGCACCAAGACACCGGCTTTTTCCAGTTCCTGAAACAAATTGTTCTTTTTTGTGTTCCTGGCCTTTCCAAAAGAAACACTTTTCCTTTTCTGGTACACTTCTGTCTAACTTCCTCCCTTCACACAGTTAGTTTTGGTTTCAGATCTCCATCTAGGCACTTGGAAAATGTGCAGTCACATGTGGGCATATTGATTAGATGTTTTAAGTTTTCTTCAAAAAGAATTTGTAATCCCAAAAGCAGTGTTTTTCCAAGAACTTCCACATGTCTAGTCAAGCTTATTCCTTTCTACTTTCTATTTCTGGAAGTGTTGTAAATAATTACTTCTTTTAAAATTACATTTTCTTTTTTAATCTATTGTTTAATTGGAGTTGATATACAATATTATATTAGTTTCAGGTGTAACATGTGGTGATGTTTACATACCTCATGAATGATCACTCTGAGAAGTCTAGTATTATAATATCACTGATGGCATTCTTTATGCAGTAATTGACATCCTTGTGACTATTATTAAAATGGGGGATTTCTAGTTCTTAATCCCTTTTACCTTTATCACTCATCCCCCTACCACATTGCATCTGGTGACCACTGATTACTTCTCTGTATCTATGAGTTTATTTCTGTTTTGTTTTTCATTGTTTTATTTTTTAGATTACACATGTAAGGGAAATCATATGTATTGGTCTTTCTCTGCCTGACATCCTATACCATATATAAAAATAAACTCATTATGAATTTAAAAATTCAATGTAAAACCTGAAATCATAAAACTCCCAGAAGAAAACTTCTTTAAATTGCTCTCAGCAATATTTTGGGAGGCTATAACTTCCCAGCAAGAGAAACAAAAGAAAAATAAACAAATGAGACTATATCAATCTAAATATTTTTGGCACAGTGAAAAGAAGCCATGGACAAATGAAAAGACAACCTACAAACGAGACAAGATTATTTACCAAGGACACATCCAATATGGCACAGGTGACAAAAACAAGGCCTGCGGGCCAAATCTGGCCCTCCACCTTTGTTATGTGGCCTTGCACCTTGTTTCTACCATGTGGCAGTGTTGAGCTCTTGCTTAACTATTAAGCAGTAGTTACATTTACACAGTCCTAAAATTACATTTGACCCTTTAAAGGCAACCACAAGGCTGATGTGGCCCCCGGTGAAAATTATTTTGACACCCCTGCAATATGGAGTTAATACCCAAAATATGTACAATTTGATGCACACACACACACACACCAATCTGATTAAACAATGGGATAACTTATGGGCAAGATAGAGGCATGGGTAGATATACTATGCCTCCTCACACAACCAGAAGAAGGACAACGATAAATTTAAAAACAAAGAACAAAAAGAAGTGCCAGAAAATTGATCTGTATGGAAGTCTGACAACCAAGGTAAAGAAGAAACATTCCTCCAGACCAACAGGAGGGGTAGAGTCAGTCATCCGGGCTGAGAGGACTTGTAGAAAGGCAGCTGCTGGCAGAGCTGGTGGTCAATGATTGTGTGCAGATAACCAGGAGAAAAAACTGGGGAGCGAGACAAACTGTGCAACCCAGGGTTCCAGTGCTAGGAAATAAAGCCTCAAAACCTCTGATGAAAAAAATCTGTGGGGGTTGAGATGGCAGAAACTGACAGCCTCACAGGAGAGCCCACTGGAGAGACACACAGGGTCCTAGAACATACACAACACAGGAATTAGCACCAGAAGGGTACACTTTGCTTGTGGGTAGCTATGGAAGTGACTGAAAGCCTGCTGAGAGCTGAACAAGCCGCATTGTTCCCTCTCCAACACCTCCCCCAAATACAGCACTACAACACAGCAACATCGGTTGCCCCAACCAGGCAGATACCTAAGGCTCCATCCCTTACTACATAACAGGTGTGTTGAAATAAAAAAAAATGGCCCAAATGAAAGAACAGATCAAAACTCCAGAAAAATACAACTAAGTAATAAAGAGATAGCCATCCTATCAGATGCAGGCATCAAAACACTGGTAATCAGGATGCTCACAGAAATAGTTGAATATGGTTGCAAAATAGAAGACAAAGTGAATGCCATGAAAAGTGAAATATACGAAAATCTACAGGGAACCAATAGTGACAGGAAGAAAACCGGGACTCAAAACAACAGTTTAGACCAGAAGGAAGAAATAAACAGTCAACCAGAACAGAATAAAGAAACAAGAATTTTAAAAAATGAGGAGAGGCTTAGGAACCTCCAGGACAACTTTAAACATTCCAACATATGAATATTAGGGGTGCCAGAAGGACAGGGGAAGAGCAAGAAATTGAAAACTTATGTAAAAACATAATAAGGGAGAACTTCCCCAATCTGGCAAAGGAAATAGAATTCCAGGAAGTCCAGGAAGCTCAGAGAGTCCCAAAGAAGGTGGACCCAAGAAAGCATGCACAAAGGTACATCATAATTACATTACCCAAGATGAAAGATAAGGAGTGAATCTTAAAAGCAGCAAGAGAAAAGGAGACAGTTACCTACAAAGGGGTTCCCATAAGACTATCAGCTGATTTCTTAAAAGAAACCTTGCAGGCAAGAGGGGGGCTGGAAAGAAGTATTCCAAGCCATGAAAGGCAAGGACCTATATCCAAGATGACTCTACCCAGCAAAGCTATCATTTAGAATGGAAGGACAGATACAGTGCTTCCTAGATAAGGTCAAGTTAAAGGAGTCTATCATCACCAAGACCTTATCACATGAAATGTTGAAGCAACTTATCTAAGAAAAAGAAGATAAAAAATATGAACAGTAAAATGACAACAAACTCACAGAACCTTAAAAAAAAACTAAGCAAACAAGTAAAACAGGAACAGATTCACAGAAATGGAGATCACATGGAGGGTTATCAGTGGGGAAGGGGAGAGAATGGGGGTAAAGGTACAAGGAATTAGAAGCATAATAGGTAGGCACAAAATAAACAGGGAGAGGTTAAGAATAGTATAGGAAATGTAGAAGCCAAAGAACATATATGTATGACCCACAGAAATGGAAGGTTAGCAACAGGGGAGTGGGAGGAGAGGGTGGGGAGAAGGTACAGGGAATAAGTATCATAGACGGTGGGAAGAAAATAGACAGGGAGAGGGCAAGAGTAGTGTGGGAAATGTAGAAGCTAAAGAACTTATGATACATGGACATGAACTAAAGAGGGGGAGTGTGGGTGGGAGGGGGTTGGCAGGGTGGAGGGGAATGAAGGGGGAAATGGGAGAACTATAATGGCATAATCAATAAAAAAGTTTAAAAAAAAAGAACATATATGTATGACCCATGGACATGAACTAATGGAGGGACTGTGGGTGGGAGGAGGTGTGCAAGGCAGAGGGGAATAAAGGGGGGGGACGGGACAACTGTAATAGTATAATCAATAAAATATATTTGAAAAAAAAAAAAAACAATGGGCAGAAGACATGAATAAACATTTCTCCAAAGAGGACATACACATGGCTAATAGAAAAATGAAAGAATGTTCAACATCATAAACCCTATAATGATAGATTATCTCACACCTGTCTGAATGGCTGTTGTCCATAAATGAACAAACAACATGTGTTGGTGTGAACATGAAGAAAAGGGAACCCTTGAGCACTGTTAGTAGGAATGCAGTTTGGTGCAGACACTATGGAGGACAGTATTGAAGTTTTTCAAACAATTAAACATAGGTATTTATCTTTAAAAATTCAAAACACTAACCCAAAAAAGATATATGCAGCCTTATGTCATTACAACATTATTTATAAGAGTCAAGATATAAAAGCAATCTAAGGGTCTATTGATAGACAAATGAATAAAGAAAATGTGGCACTACATATAGTGGAATATTACTCAACCAAAAAACCCAAAAGTCTTACCATTTATGACAACATGAATAGAACTAGAAGGTATTATGCTCAGTAAAATTTTATTTTATAACTGTGTATGCTTCATGTTCTGGTGGTCATGGTGGTGAATATTTACTCAACTACCAAGTAATTGTTTTGTATTTGTCATCACTGTATTTGTTTTTGTGATGCTATAACAAATCACCACAAATTTAGTGGCTTAGTTCTAAAGGCCAGAAGTACCAGACGGGTCTCAGAGGGCTAAAATAAAGGTCTGGGGAGGGTCATATTCCTTTCCAAAGGCCATTTGCTTGCCATTTTGAGTTTCTAAAAGCCACTTATATTCATTGGCTCATGACTTTTTCCACATGTCAAATAGTATCACAGGGTCAAATCCTCCTGAGGATGTGATCTCTGTTTCTGTACAATCTGTTAGTTTCTCTACATTTAAGAAATTGAGTTATTATGTAAAACACATTTTTAATAATGTTTCTAAAATATTTCACTACTTCTTCATCTGGCTTGAAAGCTACACATTTTAATTCTGCTCTATTTGAAGTTACTCTTAAAATTTTATGTCATTGCTTAATTTTACACAGTCAAAATCAATCAATAAAATAAGGAGCTGAAATACAATCTCTCTCAAATGTTATTTAACTCAATAATGTATTTCTAACTTGTCTTATAATACAAACATTTGCCATCATAATTAATATTGTGTTTCTAACCAATGCTTATTTAAATTTACCCAAGTCACTAGGCCAATACTTCTTAAATCCCTCTCTGTCCATCAAGGCTTAATACAGGGTAGGGCAAAAGAAGGTCTATAGTTGTTAGTATGGAAATTAGTACTATAATTTATAAATAATAATACAAGAAGAAACTCTTTCATGTACTCACAGCTGTAAACCTACCTTTGATCCACTCTGTATTTTTCCTTCAGAGACATATATTATTTTATTTCCTATACTGAGAGTCTGCTGAAGATAAAATTTTAATCCTAATCTTAAAATATCTATATTTAATCTATACTATCAAATGTTTTAAAAATTCTAGTTGATTGCTTGATCTTTTATTATGTCATCATCTTGATTCTCTCATTTATGTGAATAGGTAAATGTCTGCGTATTGATTATTGTATGTTAGCTTTTTTTTTCCTTTTGATTGCTTTCAGGAACTTATCTTTATAAACATTGGTTTGACTAATTACATGTTATTTGGCCTTCATAGTGTTCAATTTGTGTCCTGATTTTGGAGATTTATGCTTTTTGCAATTCTAGAAAAATTTTATCAATTATCTTTTGATTTTTGTCTTTCCTCCATGTTTATTAAAAGATGATGTACATGGTGTGGCATTTCCAGAAAAGTAAATAAGTGAACAGAACAAAATAAACAGCTTGGAAAGAGACCCCTAATTTTTTCTCATCTTTCATTGCACAAATATTAAACATAACTTATCTCTATTTTTCTTTTATATTTCTAGAACTCTCATTTGTATTTTGAATATCTTTTGTTTGGCATTCTTTGCAGTTTCTTCAAACTAAATCTGTATTCAATTGTTTCTAAATAATGCTTTTCATATCATGTTTACCACATTTATTTGGTTTTTATTTAAAGGACTGCATTATTTTTCTTATTTCTAAAGGTTTGTTGCATATTTATATATTATTTTATCATGTTTTGTTTTAATATTGTGGTCATTTATATTTAATTTTGTTAAAAAGAGAAAACATTCCATGGCTTTATCCTCCCTATAAAATTCAAATTATCCTGATGAAATAGTCATTTTCATGACTAAAAGATAAATTTTAGACATGTCCTGTAGGTCATGTCCAAATCTTTTTGCTTTGATTTCACTAAACCAAGAGGCCCATTAATTGCTATGTTTTAAAGTAATTGAACTTTAGCACATTATATAATCTATGTGAAACTAACCATTCTTAACTCAGAAGTTAGAATAATTCAATTTAAAAAATTACAAAGATTTTATGTTTGCAGTTATAATTCTCTAAAGGGATACTTCATTTTTCTCACTTGAAAACTCTTCATCCTAGATATAATTCTTAATATTTAGTGGCCCATAATATTTTCAATTTGAATAAATATTATGAAGAAATATAGAAAAAGCACAAATGGTTAGATCTGGGAAATAAAGGAAGAGTTTAGAGAGGCAGATATGTCTGAAATATACTCAGGGTCACTAATGAAATGCATACATTATATACCTAAGGAGTTATAATACTATCACATATAGGAGAAAATTGTTGAACTATTTTAATCTTGTAAATGTCATGATCAAATTTTCTATATTAGAAAGTTAACATAGCTTTCAATGAAAATGTGACATTAATTAAGAGGCTACTATAATAATAACTTTATCATATATGTATGATATTTGCTGTCTACTTCTTAGAGGTAAACCCGGCGTTTTATATGTATATAGGTAACCCAAAATCTTAATTCAGTGTCAGGAATACAATAATTACTCTCTAAGTGGCAGTTGAATTGAGCTAAAAATGGGGAAATGAATGATTTTTCAGCCTAATCTCTAGAAAATGTAATGAGATTATAAGATTGGGATTTCTTGAATGTGCTTCATGTGTATCATTGAATATTAAAACAAAACCTAATAAAATGATCATCTATAATCAAATAAATGACTAGATATTGATTGTTTCTTTTACAAAATTTAAAAGATTTGGATAGATATTAGTTTCTACTATTAAGATATTAAACTCTCAAGAATAGTAGTTCTTTTTCACATCTTGCCAGATGGTGGGTGAAAAAAACTGAAAAACAAATGCTAGGGAGAAGAAACCTGACCTCAAGAAGGCTAATGCTGGTGTCAACTGAAGAAGGGTAACCTCAAGGCCAAGAGGCCTCAGAAGGGGCAGCCCCATGGCAGCTGAAGCCTTGTCCTAGTGTGAGGAATTGGCAGCTATTCCCAGTCAGCTATGTATTCTCAAAAGGCCATGTACAAGAGAAAGTATTCAGCAGCTAAATCCAGGATTGGAAAGGAAAAGAAAGGGAAAGTTCTTGCTACTGTCCCAAAACCAGTTGGTGGTGAAAAGAATGGTGGTATCCAAGTGGTTATACTTCGAAAAATGCTTAGATGCTATCCTACTGCAGATGTGCCTCAAAAACTGTTGGGCCATGGCAAGAAACCCATCAGTCAGCACGTGAGAAAACTGCAGGCCAGTATCACTCCTGTGACCATTCTGATTATCCTCACTGAGGCCACAGAGGTAGGACGGTGGTTTTCCCGAAGCAGCTGAGCGGGGGTTGCTACTTGTGACTGAACCTCTGGCCCTCAACCAAGCTCCTCTGCTAGAACACACCAGAAGTTTGTCATCACCACCTTCAGCAAAATTGATAGCAGTGATATGAACAATCCCAGACATCTCACTGGTGAACTTACTAATTGATGTCCATTTATATTAGTTCGCTTATTGATAGTGACAAATGTATCCTACTTATATGAGAGATTATGGGAAACTGAATGTGGGGCATGTAGAAATTCTCTGCACTCTCACAAATCTCATGTAAATCTAAACTATTTTGAAATTTAAAGGTTTATTTTGGAAAACAGTTACCTGAAGTATACTGTAGGAAAGGCAGTCACCAACTTTGTTCGCCATTAACTTCTCTGTGTGCAGGCCTGCCTTCTGCACTATTTCTTTCATTTTTCCAACTTCCTGTGGGCTCCATCCAATGTGTGAATAAAATAGCTCAACATGAAGCACCTGTTCTAAGTTGTTGTTTGTTTTTTTACAAGTATTCTTAATAGAATGTTTTCATCACTTTTGAGTAGAAATACAGACTCTAAAAATGAAAACGAAAAAGTTGTCCAGTGGTAAAAAAGTGGATGGTGCTTCTCTATGTGTCTTATAAGCAGTGGTTGTCAATTCAAACTCCATGTTTCAATACCAGCTGAAGCACATTTAACAGCATGACCTTTAGCAAACTGCTTAACCACTTGTAGGAAAAAGAAGTGTAGCTACCATATAAAATGTAAGCTTTTACATGCTTGCTTTATTCGGGATATTTATAACTCTGTAAGGTTAGTCACTATTACTACTTCTGACCCTCAACTGTTTACAGGATGATGCACTTCTAATACAGCCACAGCTCTAATATTTTTCCTTTAACATTTTCAATGTTAACCCTTTTTATGCAGTTATATCCCAATTATTTTTCTCTGAAACAAAATGGGATGTTTTTGAGACTGAATTCAAACTTCATATTAATTATCTGAAATCCAGTTTGTTGTCTACATCCCTTTAGAAATGTGAGCTATGTAGTATGCAGTATTCATAATATGGTTAGATAACTCATATGAGAGTAATTTAATTGTCAGTGCTGCTCATCCATTGTTTAATGAATTCCTAACAATTTGAAAGGCAGGCTGTTGGAAAGCCATTATTAAATTTCATATTTGTTCTGCAGTTTTCTTCACCAGTGCTTCATCTATTTAGGATTATGATAACATTAACTTTTGAATTCCTTTAAAAAACTGGACAACCATAATTGAACAACAATAAAGTAATTTATGAAGCAAAAAACACCCTGAACTTTTTGTGTAATGCAAAATTTGAAAATTCTACTAAGAAAAGAGTGTAAATATATTTTAAGGCAGGCTTGAAATTAAATCAAAAGGTGATGATCATACTAGTCTATACAAATTAATTCAGATACATGAAACAAAAAAATTACTGTTTAACAATTTATACAGTAGTGACCATAAAGAATATTATGGTAGACACAAGAGAACAAGTCAGGTAATTACAGTAGCACTTAATCTTACCTTATAAATAGCTTTATAAATTGTAACCACTAATATCTCGAATATCAAACTACATCAAGGCACATTTTATTTGTATTACAGATCATGCCACAAAATATAATACACTGTGTATTACTATGTTGCTTTGTTGTCATATCTCAAGAGGCACATGGGAAAAGAACATGTCTTAGGGAGTTCATATAAAAATAAAATAATCAGGTTAAATTCAGGGAAGAAAACTAATAAAATTAATGATTTTGTGGGTCAATAAAATAAAGGTAAAGTAGGTACAAAATATATTTACAGACTCTTCAGTATTATAAAGTTTAGTTCTATAATCCAGTGAATTTTAAAAAATGCAGGCATTTGGATAGTCAAAATAGTTAAAAAATTACATGTAGCAGATAGTCATGACTGAGCTGTGTTATATACAGGGTGGGGCAAAAGTAAGTTTACAGTTGTATATGAAACACCTTTTATTCTTGTATTATTGTATATTAATTATTACACTGTTTTCCATATGAAGAATTGTAAACCTATCTTTCCCCCACCCTGTATATGTACAGATATCTTCCTAGGAGCTCAATGAGATCTAAAAAATAGGGGAAAAGTGAAAACATTCTCCAGATTTTGGGGAGGCATTACTTATAAGAGGGGCTACTAAGTATACTGCCACTGATGAAAACTGATAGACTAAATGGCAAACAGAAACTGGGGTGTTTGCTGATTGAATCCAGTCTGAGGTAGTTAAGACAACACATCAGTTCAGTGTGGATATTACAAAGCTTTAGTAAAGATTTTGTAGCACTAAATAAAAGTTTGCTAATTATGAAGAGACTTGGGATTACTTGGTGCTTACATTTCAGGACCCAGTATGGATTCCCTGAACTATTCAACACCTACCACTCAAATTCATTACAGAGACACTGTCTGTGAAACAGCACTGGTGGCACAGTAGAGAGACTCTGTGCTGTGCAGCGAAAGAGACAAAAATTTGAATTCTCATTATAACTCTCTGGATTTCAAATTACATGCTTTGTCAGCACCCTAATTTCCCACCTATCAAGAAGAAGTTCTGACTATTTGCTATGGTTGCTATCTTTCTTTGGGTCCAGCAACCTTCTTGCATTCTTCACTTTGCAGGTCTCATCAGCCTGGAAACAGGGTGGTCATGTCATTTGAACCAGGCTCATTAACCCTCAACCCTAATTTCAACCTTACTTCCAACCTCCAGAAATTATTATGCCAAGGAATGAGAACATAATTAAAGTAGATCCAAGCAGATTTCCTCTGTTCTTATATAGAAACTGGAGAGGAGGGAGACCAGGCCCTTTTTCCATTGGTCAGGGATCTGCAAGGCATTGAACCAGAGATGACTGCAGACAAGCCTCTGGTGAAGAAAAGCACTTCCACATTAGCAAAGAACGGAGCCTAGATGTATAGACATGGAATCAAGAGACTGCAGAGGTCACTTGCATCCCTAATGATGCCATGGCTTCCAGTGTAAATTGAACAATCCCCCTTTTAAAATGAAACCAGTCACAGAAATATCAGCCACTAGGAGCTAGAGCTTCACTAATATTTTATCACTGGGGATTGTTTTTAAAAATATAAGAGTCCATGTACTGTATCAGTCACAAATTAAAAACATTGTAAATTGAGACCATTTTTATTATGATATACTTTCCTCACTTCACATAGCGAAAGGGGACCCAAAGTGGAATTTATTTATAAAAAATTGTGTATTTATTCTTACATGTTTGAACTTCAGTCACTTTCAAAGCACTCTCCATTTGATACAACTTTTAATACGTTTTCCCACTCAGAAAAGTTTTTGAACTCATCCATTTTGATGCCTTTTAGTTTTTTGTTTTATCTTTTCCACATCAGCAAAACATTTCCTTTTGAGGACTTTTTCATCTGGGGAAACAAAAAAAGTCACTCAGGGTGAGATAGAGTGAATAGGGAAGGCAGGGCATGGAGATCATGCCATTTTTTGTCAAAACTGCTGAACACTAAACACCATGTGGGCAGATGCACTTGTAAATCACCCATCACGAAGGAGGCAAACATATTGAAAGAGTCTTCAGAAAAGATTCACTGAAGTCAAATGCAGCCTCTCACAACAACGCCAGCTAGTACACTGATACGGATGGGTTCTGACAACACTCACCTAGCAGGGGAAGCCTGCATTATAAGGGTCTGTTCTCCAGAAAATAATTCTGGTCTCTTTTGGGTCCCCTTCATAAAGATTCTCATTAATTATTTGACTCAGCCCAAGGTTTAAACATAAAAGTAAAATAAACATTTTTAAAAAATTTATGCCAAATGCATTACTACTACTTCTCTGACTAGTACTCTAACTGCTACTCCTCCTCCTACTAATACCACACATATTGTTACAACTATGACTGTTACATGGCCTAACAGTTCCTTAATGATGACTGTTTCTTCTACTATGCTAAGAACCTTATGTGTATCATCTCATTTAGTCCTCATAGGAATTATTATTATTAAATAAATGTATTACTATCCCTATTTATAAAGGAAATTAAAACATATATGAGGTTAAGTGGCATAAATTAAATTTATGTCCATATGTTTAACCCCAAATCTGAGAACCCAATCATATATCATGCTTACTGACATCATATAATTCAGATAAAAATTGAGTATCTGTTCAAATAACTCCCCAATTTCTTCAGGTTTCTCTGTGTCTTTGGAATAAACCCTAGTGGCAAGAACAATGAATAACTCAAAGTGAAATAAAGAAAAAATGTCTCCCAAGCCAGAACATGAATGCCAACTCTGTTTGATCACAGTTCTGCGAGATGAAAAGCAAATACTATTTCATTTTATTGATTCACATTTAATACATTTTACAAAATTGGTAGATAATATTTACATGTTCAGAATTTATAAAATGAGAAATAAAGAATGGCTCAAAGTGTGTTTTGGTGTTGCCATTGTTTTACTGTCTAAGTATTGAAAGAATTTGTCATAAGCAATATATCTAATAAATGCCTCTGCTAAGAAAAGATGGAAGTTGTCATAAACCCAGATCATGCTAGAAAGAAAAATAAGATTAGGCTTAAACTGAGTGGAAAGGTAGAATATTGCTAGAGGGTGATATAGTTTCCAAAGAAGGCAGAAAATGCCAAGTTAGTGAGTTGTTCCCTTTATCTATTCTGCATCAAATTTATAAATGTTCTTTGTCTGAACTTAGCCCTATTTTGCTCACATTTTCTGCAACTAAATCTCTTAGTCAATTCTGGATCACTTATGGTATTTTCTCTTTACATATATATTTTTTTTTAATTTTGAAAACTACTTTCTGGGAAAACTATATTTCTTTTCCTTTTTGACTGTCAAAGTGATTTAAAGTGTGACCTCTCAATCAATGGACAGTGGCCATTTTGTCTTGAAATGATTTTTCTTTTCTCTTTTTTGTCTTCTGTTCACTAAATGTGCCACTGAAAGCAATACTTTCAGGTTTTCAAATTGGCCCATTTCTTGAATTGTTTTCCCCTTCCAGTATTTCATTAAATTTTCTCCAATGGTTAGTTACTGTCAAAAACCTTGAAAAAAGCTGTATCTTTGTGTTTATGTCCTCACTTATGTACCTGATCTTGAATATTTAATAATACAGTTCTTTGAAAAGGATGCAGTTTTCTCTAATTGCAGGCTCATTTTCTTGTCCTTCTTGTAGATGTGTAATAGAAAATTTCTGTTGGTATTTTTAATTTTGCCTTCATAATATAGAAAAAAAACTTTAGGAAAAACATCTCATTTGAATGTCAAGCATTCTTTTTCTTTCAATAAATATTAAATATGAATGATAAGAAGAAAACAAAATTAACATTTATTGAGTAAAAATATTTTCGCCAAGTATTTGCACTGTGCTAAAATATTACTCCATTTTATGCTTACCACAACTTTATACAATTTGGGAAAAGTTCAGCAAAAGTAAATGAATGTATGTATTTAATTCATCTTTTCTTTGCTTCACTGTAAAACTAAAAAACACCTTTGTAAATTTACACATATTGAATAATTTACAGGAAGCACTTATTTAAATGCAAATATAAAAAGAAACACTAAATAATTGTCAGCAATATTGTTTAAAATATTGTTTCCTTGTGCCATTTTTTTCCAAATCTTGCACTTATCTAAACACTCCCTAACCCTCTCAGGCCAGACAGGTGATGGACTCTGAATAACAAAAAATAAAATTATTTTTGGCTCACCAGACATAAGATAGATATTCACCCCCAAGCTAACCTGAAAAGCATAATTTTCCCTACTACCGTTTCTTGTCCATGCTTTTTTCAATGCATCCTTGGCCAATATTTTTTTTGCAAGGATTACCACTTCCCAATCTTTTTCCTTCTAGCTTTAGTTTATCTTCGCAACTGTTTAGGTCATTTTTCTCTATAAATCTTTTTTTTTCATTTTTAATTTAAAACGTATGTTCAATCATTGTTTACATTCACTATTATTTTGTATTAGTTTCAGGTGTACAGCACAGTGGTTAGACAATCATGTATTTATAGAATGTTCTCCCTGATATTTCCAGTACCTACCTGAACCAACACATAATTCTTACAATATAATCGACTCTATTCTCTATTCACCTTATATCACCATTACTATTTTATAACTATCAATTTGTAATTTTTTGTTTTGTAGAATAATTTATTTTAAGAGTGCAGTTTATTGATTATGCTATTACAGTTGTTCCAATGTTTTTCTCCCCTTTATCTCCTTCCTCCCTCTACCCCGTCCACCCTCCAGCATTCCCCCGCCCCTCTTAGTTCATGTCCATGGGTTGTATATCTAAGTTCTTTGGGTTCTCCATTTCTTGTACTATTCTTAACCTCCTCTTGTCTGTTTTGTACTTACAATTATGCTTCTTATTCCCTATACCTTTCCCCTCAATTTTTCCCCTACTTTTCCCTGCTGATAACCCTCCATGCAATCTCCATTTCTATGATACTGTTCTTGTTCTAGTTGTTTGTTGTTTATTTGTTTATTTGTTTTTTAGGTTCCGTTGTTAATAGTTGTGAGTTTGTTGTCACTGTACTGTTCATAGTTTTTGATCTTCTATTTCTTAGATAACTCCCTTTAACATTTCATATTATAAGGCCTTGGTGATGATGAACTCCTTTAAGGTCAAGGTAACCTTGACCTTATCTGGGAAGCACTTAATCTGCCCTTCCATTCTAAATGATAGATTTGCTGGATAGAGTAATCTTAGATGTAAGTCCTTGCCTTTCATGGCTTGGAATACTTCTTTCCAGCCCCCTCTTGCCTTCAAGGTTTCTTTTAAGAAATCAGCTGATAGTCTTATGGGAACTCCTTTGTGCATAACTGTCTCCTTTATTCTTGCTGCTTTTAAGATTCTCTCCTTATCTTTAATCTTGAGTAACTTAATTATGATGTGTCTTGTTGTGTTCCTCCTTAAGTACAACTTCTTTGGGACTATCTGGCCTTCCTGGAGTTCCTGGAAGTTTATTTCCTTTGCCAGATTGGGGAAATTCTCCTTCGTTATATTTTTACATAAATTTTCAATTTCTTGCTCTTCCTCTTCTTCTGACACCTTCACAATTCAGATGTTGGAGCATTTAAAGTTGTCCCAGATGTTCCGCAGCCTCTCCTCATTTTTTTTGAATTCTCATTTCTTCATTCTGTTCCAGTTGGATGTTTATTTTTTCCTTTTGTTCCAAGTCGTTGATTTGAGTTCTGGTTTCCTTTCTTTCACTGTTGGTTCCTGGTATATTTTCCTTGTTTCACTTTGTATAGCTTTCATTTCTTCCTTTATTTTGGGACTGAGCTCAATCAATTCTGTGAACATCCTAATTACAAGTGATTTGAACTATGTGTCAGATAGGTTGTCTATCTCCTTGTAGCTTAGTTCTTTTTCTGGAGATTTGCTCTGTTCTTTCATGTGGGCCATATTTCTTTGTCTTGGCACACCTGTTATGTTGTAAGGAGTGGAGCCAGGGTGTTCCACCTGGTTGGGTGTTCACCAGGGTGAAAGAACCTTCTTTGCTATAGTTGTGGTGTTTTCCATGGGGGAGGAGTCAGAGAGGGAACAATGCTGCTTGCTGGGCTCTTGCCCCACTTTTCATCACTTCCCTCACTTCCCATAAGAAGATTGTGCCCTTTTGGGAGCTGATTCATAGCTGATTCATAGGTCTGTGTACATTTTATGTCCCCGTGGGCCTCTCCAACTGACTCTCCTGTGAGACTGGAAATTTCTTCCACCACCACAAACTGAGCAGATTTTTGCAGCCATAGGTTTTAAGTCTTTAGTTTTCTGCACTGAAACTCTGGTTAGTGTGGTCTGTCTCACTCTTCATTTGTCCCTACCATCTTATTCTCACTAGAATATGGGACCGCCCATGTAGTTGGCCACATTGCCACACATCCTCTCTGCCTCCATCTCTGCCCCTCTTACCAGTCTGAATGAATGTTTCTTTAATTCCTTTGTTGTTGGCCTTCCATGCACTTTGATCTTCTGGCAGTTCTGGTTGTTTTTTGTTTTTAAATTGGTTGTTATCCTTCTTTTGGTTATGAGAGTAAGCGAAGCATATCTGCCTACACTGTCATCATGGCCAGAACCTATAAATCAAAATTTAAATACAAAATATTAAAAAATCTAATTTCAGCATATCCTTCCAAAAATATCACTAGATGCTTAACAACAACAACAACAACAACAACAACAACAACAAAAACCCTGTTCTCTTTTCACCATCCCCATGAATTATCAAGCATCTCTTTTATAAGCATGTATGATCCCTGAAAATAAAAGTAAGGAAAGGATTTCATTCAGATTATCATGAGAAGAAGGAAAATACAGCATGAATGATATCAGAAGAATGGCAGCATGAGAGATTCCCCTGATCTCTCCCTTTGAAGTTACAACAGCTATAATTCAACAAAAGATTGCCTGCTTAACACATAAACATGTCTGAGAGATACAGGCATTGAAACAACTGAAAACGTTCAAGTCCATGTAAGCAGGTAGAGATGGGAAGGGAGAAGAGTAGATAGGGTGCTTTGAGCTGACACAGTCTGGAGTTCTCTGTGGGTCCTAGAGGAGAAAAAGAATCAGGTCACAACTTTCATTCCTTGAAGTTTGGGGGAGAAAAGAGATAGAATGAGCATTCCTAGAGTGCTTCTATGAACTTCAGCTAAACCCAGTGACCTGGGTACCTTCACAGAGCTAGGAGTGAGCCCCAATAGACTAAAGCAGTGGTTGTCAGGTTACAGAGCACACTTTCTGCAGCCCAAAGAACTGGAAAAACTACTATTTTTTTGTGTGTGGCAGGTACATGCTGTGTTTAATCCCATTATTGGTTGGAGATACAGATGAGATGCAGAGACAGCTGAGGTCTGGCAGTTGCCATTAGTGGGAGGAAAACAAAGCCACAGATGCACCAAGCAGGCTCTCTACTCTCAGATGGCCCCCATCTATGGTAACTACAATGCTGATAGTGCTAGGATTTCACAGTCTTGGCCCACTATATTCCCCCACAGGAAGAATGTCCTGAGACTGAGGCTACTTGGTCTCTAAAGAGACATCCACATCCTGGAAATATCCACATCCACATCCAGGAAATATAGGACGTCGTTAGGGCCACATACAGAAATATAGAAGTGCCACTCAAAAATACATAAATAAAAACAGATTTTATTTCATAGATGCGTGGCAGAAAAGGAATCCCTCATATATCATAAATAACCAAACCAACAAAGCAGCTCAAAAAGAAAATCAAAAATATCTAGAAAATAAGCTTAAAAGACATGGAAATGTGTGATTTAAATCATAGAGAATTTAAGATTGCAGTTCTGAAAAAAATGAGATACAACAAACCCAGATAGATAATTTTAGAAACTCAGAAATAAAATCAACAAAAAAGAAACACTTTACCAAAGATATTGAAACTTTAATAAATAACCTATTAGAAATCCTGGAAATTAAGAACTCAATAAAATAAGTGAAGAATGAACTAGCAAATTTAGGAAATAAAGATGATCAGATGGAGAGAAAAATAATGATATCAAAAATAGATATTGAGAAATAATGCAGTTGGAAAAAGAGGCTTGGGAGTAAGAAAAAATGAAAGAGCTCTATGAGAACTATCGCTCTAACTTCATCATAAAGAGCAATATAAAAACAATGTGTGTGGCAGAAGGAAAAGAGATGGGAAAAGGAACAGAGAGCTTATGTAAACAAATAGTTGATGAGAATGGAAAGAGTTAGATCCTTGAATCCAAGAATTAAATGATACACCTAAATATCTCATTTCAAAAGGGCCTTCTGCAAGGCATATTATATTAAAACTGTCAAAAATTAATGACAAAGAAAGAATTATCAAGGCAACCATGGAAAAGAAGACAGTAAGCTATTAAGTAAAACCCATTAGATTATCATGTAATTTAGCAGAAACTCTACAAACTAGGAGAGAGTGGAATTAAATATTCAAATTTGACCATTACCAGCTAAGAATAACATACCCAGCAAAGTTGTCTTTCAAATAGGAAGAAGAAATGAAGACTTTTCCAGACATACAGAAACTGAGGGATAATGACTGACCAACTTTCATCACATGAAATACTTAAGGGAGTTATTCTGTCTGAAACAAACAAAAAAAAAGATATAAAACTATGAGTAAATTGACTAACAGACAGAAACAGGATATTAGACCTTTTTCCAGAATAGCATATTATACATTTGAATATAACATGAAGTTAAAGGAGAGAAAAATATTGAAAAGAGAGAGAGAAGAAAAAGACAATGGCAATCACAATTTGGAAATAAACTCACAGCACAAACAGGAATAATTTGTGACAACAAAAACATAAAAGGCATGGGGGTAAATGACTGAACTTGTAAAGGGCAATGAGATAAGATGTATTCAGGAGACAAATTACTGTAGATATGAAACTTTCTTTTGCATAAATCTAATGTCAACTACACACACGTGCACATAAACAAAAAAAAAAATCCAGAACAGAGACACATAACATAAAAAAAGAGTAAACAGAGGGAAAAAAACATAGAATACTATCAACTAAAACAACAGACAGAAACACAAGGCAAAAGATACTATGGAGACACAGAGCTATGAGGAAGCAATACATAAAATGGCTATAGGAAATCCTCACACATCAGAAATCACCCTAATATAAATGAACTGAACTCATCAATAAAAGGCACAAGAGTAGCAGACTGCATCAAAACATAAAACTGAACCATATGCTGCCTTTAGGAGACACATGTCAGCTACAAGAACAAGTATAGATTCAATGGTAAAGGATGAAAAATTGACTTTTGGTCAAGGTGGAGGCATAGGTTCATATGCCTCACCTCCTTGCACAACTATGGCAAAAACTACAAATAATCTACAAAACAAATGGTAAAACTAAAGTTAAGTATCACCAAGCCATCATTATAGGACATGTTAAAGGGACTTACTTAAGAAAAAGAAGGTCAAAATTATGAACATTAAAATGGCAATACATTAATAAATATCAACAATTAAATCTAAAGGTCTAAGAAAACAAGTAGAACAGAAACAGAATCATAGAAATGGAGATCATTTAGAAGGTTATCAGTTTTGAGGAGAAAGGAAGAGAATGGGGGAAAATGTGCAGGAACAAAAAAAATAAGAAATAGTAGGTACAAAATAGAAATTAGTCAACTTAAGGACAGTATAGGAAAGAGAGTAACCAGGGAACTTATATGCATGGCTCATGGAGATGAACTAAGAGGGAGATTCCTTGGGGGAATGAGGGTGACACATGCAGGGGGCAAAGGGGTAAAAATTGGAAAAACTATAATAGCATAATCAATAAATGTATTAAAAATAAAGGGTGAAAAATGATCCAGAGAAGAGTGAGTGTGGTCACATCTCACAAAATGGATTTCAAAACCAAGAAAAAATAACAGAACACTAGACAAAGATAGACATTTTATAATGATAAAGGAGACAATACATCAAGATGACAAAACACTTCTCAATATACATGCACCCAGCCAAGGAACATCAAAATATGAAAAGCAGCTACTAACAGAACTAAAGGAAGTAACTGACAAAAGCACAATTATTTTAGGGAACCTAAAACGCACTTGACAGCTATAGATAGATTATTCAAAGAGAAAATCAATAAGGAAATATTAGCCACATACAAAAGAATGAAACTAGACTGCTATTTGTCACCACACACACACAAAAATTAACACAAAATGGATTAAAAACTTAATATAAGACCTGAGACAATAAAACACATAAAAGAAAACATAGGCACTAATCTTGTGAACCTCAGTCTCAGAGAGGATTTTATAAACTTCACTCCAAAGGCAAGGGAAATAAAGAAAAATAAATGAATGAAACAACATCAAACTGAAAAGCTTTCTCACAGCAAAATAATCATAAAAAAACTAAAACAGCAACCAAATGAATGGAAGAAGATATTTGCAAAAATTACCTCTGATAAAAGGCTAATATCTAAAATGTAGAAAGACCCATACAATTCAACAATAAAAAACTATAATTATAAATGGGCAGGGGATCTGAAGAGATACTTTCCCCAAGGACACAAATAAATGGCCAACAGATAAATAAAAAAATGTTTATATTCACTATTAGAGAAATGCAAATCAATATTACAATAAGATAAAATTTTATACCTCTTAGAATGGCTACTATCAATAGGAAAAGAAATAACATTAAATAATGAATGGAATAACAATGATATCAAGCAAGAAATACAAAAACATCTGGAAACAAATGAAAATGAACACACAACAACCAAAAACCTAACGAACACAATAAAGGCAGTCCTGAAAGTGTAGTTCATAGCAATGCAGGCCTACCTAAAGAAGATAGAAAAACTTAAATAAACAACCTAACCCTACATCTACAAGAACAAGAGGAACAACAACAACAAAGCCCAGAGAGAGTAGAAGGAAGGAAATAATTACATCAGAGCAAGATTAAATAACACAGAAACTTAAAAAAAAAAAAAAAAAAAGCCCAGTTCAATGATCAATGAATCCAGGAGCTGATTCTTTGAAAAGTTAAACAAAATTAACAAGTGTTTAACCAGATTCATCAAGAAAAAAAGAGGGAGGACCCAAATAAATAAAATCAGAAATGAAAATACAATCGATACCACAGAAATGCAAAGGGTTGCAAAAAACAGCTATGAACAGTTGTTCATGCCAAGAAATTGAACAACCTGGGTAAAATGGCCAAATTTCTAGAAACACACAATCTTCCAAAGCTCAATCAAGGAGAAGAAAAAAGCATGAATAGACCAATGACAACTAGTGCAATTGAAGCTGTAAAAAAAAAAAAAAAAAAAAAAATCCTTCCAAAACACGAAAGTCCTACACCAAATGGCTTCACAGGCAAATTTTACCAAACATTCAAAGTAGAACACCTTTCCTCAATCTATACCAAAATTTCAAGAGGAGGGGAGACCCTAATCATTTTTTATGAGGTCAGTATCACCCTAATTCCATAACCAGGTAAAGACACAACAAAGGAAACTAAAATCCATTACCTATGATGGACATAGATGCTAAAATCCTCAACACAATATTGGCAATATATATCCATCAATATATTAAAAATATCATACTCTATGATCAAGTAAGTTTCATCCCAGTGATGCAAGGATAGTATATTTGTAAATCAATAAAAGTAATATATCATATAAACAAAATGAGAGAAAAATTTCATATATTCATATTAATAGATACTAAAAAAATATTATAAAACCCAGCATGAATTTATGATAAAAACCCTCAGCAAAGTGGGAATAAAGGGAGCATTGCTCATCTATGGGAGTATTTGGGAATATATGGGAGTAAAGGCCATATATGAGAAACCTACAGCCAACATCATACCCAACAGGAAAAAAAATAAAAGCTTTCCCCTTATGACAAGGAACAAAACAAGGGTGTTCACTTTCACCACTCTTATTCAACATAGTACTAGAAGTTCTAGTCAGAGCAACCAGAAAAGGGAAAGAAATTAAAAAATGTATCCAAATTGGAAAGAAGTAAAACTGTCATTATTTGAAGACTATATGATAGTGCATATAGAAAACCCTATAGTCTTCACCAAAAGACTACTCAATCCTAATAAGTGAATTAGGCAAAATAGTGGGAAACAAAATCAATATTCAGAAATGGAGGACATTTCAGTGCACCGACATTGATATATGAGAAACAGAAACTAGGAAAATCATGTTTACTATAACAACAAAAATAAGTACTTAGGAATAAATTTAACCAAGGAAGTAAAAGATCTATACTTTGAAAATTATAAAATGCTGAAGAAAAAAATTAAGGAAGATAAAAATAAATGGAAGCATCTTCATGGACTGGAAGAATTAACATCATTAAAATGTCCATATTACCCAAAGCAATCTATAGATTGAATGCAATTCCTATTAAAATACCAATGCATATTTCACAGATACAGAACAAACATTTCAAAAATTTACATGGAACCAAAAAGACCCCAAATAGCTGCAGCAATCTTGAGAAAGAAGAATGAAGTAGGAGGGATCACAATACCTGATATCTAGCTGTACTACAAGACTACTGTAATCAAAACATTCTGGTACTGGCATAAGAACAGACTCATAGAGCAATGGAAGAGAATGGAGAGCCCAGAAATAAACCCGCATCTCTATCGTCAATTAATATTTAACAAAAGGGGCAGGAGCATACAATGGAGTAAAAATATCCTCTTCACTAAATGGTGTTGGGAAAACTGGACTGTACATGCAAAAAAAAAAAAAAGAAATTAGACCAGCAACTTTTACTATACAACAGAATAACTTCAAAATGGATAAAAGACCTAATTATTAATAACACCATAAAAGTCCTAAAGGAAAACATAGACAGTAAAATTTCAGATATCCTATGTGGCAATACTTTTCAGATAAGTCCTCTAGAGCAAGAGAAATAAAGAAAAAAATAAAAATGGCACTACTTTAAATTAAAAAGCTTCTGCACAGCTAAAGGAACCATTATCAAAATAAAAAGGGGACTGATTGTATGGGAGAATATATTTGAAATGATACCTGGGATATGGATTTGACTTCTAAAATATATAAAGAACTCATATGACTCAGCACACTAGAAAGTCAAGCAATCCAATTAAAAAATTGGTAAAGGTCCTGAATAGACACTATTCCAGGCAGACATACAGATGACCCTAGGCATATGAAAAGATTCTCAACATCATTAGCCATCAGAGAAATAATTGCAATGAGATATCACCCACACCAGTCAAAATGGCCATCATTAATAAATCAACAGACAAGTGCTGGTGAAGATGTGGAGAAAAGAGAACCTGGTACACTCTTTGTGGGAATACAGACTGGTGTAACCACTGTGGAAAAACATATGGAATTTCCTCAAGAATCCAAAAGTGGAACTGCCTTTTGATCCAGTGATTCTACTGCTGGGAATACACCCGAAGAATCCTGAAACACCAATCCAAAAGAACCTGTACACACAAATATTCATAGCAACACTGTTTACAATAACCAAGTGTTAGAAATAGCATAAGTGCTCATCAGTAAATGAGTGGGTCAAAAAACTGTGTGTACATTTACACAATGCAATACTATGCAGCAGAATGAAAGAACTCCTAACCTTGACCAAAGCATGGATGAACCTGGAGAGCATTATGCTAAGTGAAATCAGCCAAATGGTGAAAGACAAATACCATATGATCTCACCCATAAGAGGAACCTAAAGAACAAAATAAACTAACATGCAAAGTAGAACCAGAGGCATATAAATGCAGGACAAAATGACAGTGACCAGAATGGAGGTTTGTAGGTGTTAAGGGAGGAAAATAAGGGTAAGGGACTAGTCAAGAAACATGTGAAGGACCCATGGACACAAAAAACAGAGTGGGGAAGGACTTTGGGAGCAGGAGGAGGGATAGGTGTAGACGGGCAAAGGGGGAAAATTAGGACAACTATAAAAGAATCAGAATGAAATACAGGGTCTGGCACAAATAATGACATTTTTATTAAAAATCGTTTTATTACAAAATAGTAAGGATATAATTCTGTAACATAACAATATCACACTTCAGCATACCATATGACATTTTAGGTGAAATGTTCAAATTGAAACTATAAATGATTATACCCATATTATTACCCTACCAACCACACTCAATAAGGCATTACTTCCTCTGAACCCTGTACAGAAAGAAAGAAAGAAAGAAAGAAAGAAAGAAAGAAAGAAAGAAAGAAAGAAAGAAAGAAAGAAAGAAAGAAAGAAAGAAAGAAAGAAAGAAAGAAAGAAGGAAGGAAGGAAGGAAGGAAGGAAGGAAGGAAGGAAGGAAGGAAGGAAGGAAGGAAGAAAACAATTATTGGAGAGAATGTGGAGAAAAAAGAACCCTCACACACAATTGTGGGAATGTAAACTGGTACGGCCACTATGGAAATCAGTATGTAGTTCACTCAAAAAATGAAGAATAGAATTACCATTTGACCTAGGAATCCCTTTTCTTAACATCTACCTCAAAATTTTGAAAATATTTATTCTTAAAGATATATATATACCTTTATGTTCATTGCAGCTTTATTCATGGTGGCCAAGACATGGAAACAACCAAAATGTCTTTTGATAGGTGATTAGATTGAGAGGAAGTGGTACATATGTACAATGGAGTACTACTTAGTCATACAATCAAGAACCATATAATTTCACTCATATGTGGAATATAAAACTAAAAGCAACAAGTGATCAAACCAGAAAAATAAACAAAAACTCGTAGACGCAATATGATGGTTACCAGAGGGGGAAAAGTGAGGAAGAGGTAGTAAAGGGTAAAAGGGGTCAAATATATGCTGGTGGGAGAAGATTTAGGTGGTAAACACACAGTACAATATACAGATGATGTATTATAGATTGTACACTTGAAACCTATATAATTTTATTAACCAAAGTCATCCCAACAAATGTAATTATTTTTTAAATAAAGGACTTTAATTAATTTATCAAAAATAGTTCAAAACCTGTTCCCTGAAAACAATAAAACATTGCTGAAATAAGTGTTTGAAGATTTAAAACAAATGGAAAAGCATTTCATGTTTATGCAATAGAAAGATTACTCTTGTTTATTTAAATTTTCCTGTTCTATGATATTTTTTAATTTTTAAATATACTTTATTGATTGTGCTATTATAGTTTTCTCACTTTTTGCTCCTCTTTAATCCCTATGTTCTGTACCCACCTCCCACTATAATTCTCCCACCTTACTTCATGTCCATGAGTCATACATATAAGTTCTTTGACTTCTCCATTTCCCATACTATTCTTAACCTCCCCCCATTTATTTTGTACCTACCATTTATGCTTCTTATTTCCTTACCTTTCTGTCATTCTCCCTTGTCCCCCCTCCCCACTTATAACCCTCCATGTGGTCCTTATTTCTGTGAATCTGTTCCTGTTCTAGTTCATTTCTTTGTTTTTGTTTTTGTTTTTTTTTAGGTTCATTTGCTGATAGTTGTGTTTGTTGTCATTTTACTGTTTGTATTTTTGACCTTACTCCTTTTCTTAGATAAGTCCCTTTAACACTTCATATTATAAGGCCTTGGTGATGATGAACTCATTTAACTTGACCTTATCTGGGAAGCACTTGATCTGCCTTGCCATTCTAAATGAAGCTTTGCTGAATAGAGTAATCTTGGATGGAGGTCCTTGCCTTTCATGACTTCAAATATGTCTTTCCAGTCTCTTTTTTCCTGTAAGATTTCTTTTAAGAAATCAGCTGATAGTCTTATGGGAACTCCTTTATAGGTAATTGTGTTCTTTTCTCTTGTTGCTTTTAAGATTCTCTCCTTATCTTTCATCTTGAGTAATGTAATTATGATGTGTCTTAGTGTGTGCTTCCCTGAGTCCAACTTCTTTGGGATTTTCTAAGCTTTCTGGACATCATGGAAGTCTATTTCCTTTGCCAGATTGAGGAGGTTCTCCTTCATTATGTTTTTAAATAAGTTTTCAATGTATTGCTCTTCCTCTTGTCCTTCTGGCACCCCTATGATTCAGATGTTGGAATGCTTGAAGTTGTTCTGGAGGTTCCTAAGCCTCTCCTCATTTTTTTGAATTATTTTTTCTTCATTATGTTCTGGTAGAATGTTTATTTCTCACTTCTGTTCATAACCATTGGTTGATTTGAGTCCCAGTGTCCTTCCCTTCCCTGTTGGTTCCCTGTACATTTTCCTTTATTTCACTTTTCACAGCCTTTACTTTTACCTCTATTTTGCAACCATACTCAACCATTTCTGTGAGCATCCTGATTATCAGTGTTTTGAACTCTGCATCTGATACGTTGGTATCTCTTCATTGTTTAATTGTATTTTTTCTGAAGCTTTGATCTGTTATTTCATTTGGACCTATTTTATTGTCTTGTCATACCTGTTACATAATAAGGGGTGGAGCCTTAGGTATTCACCAGGGCAGAGCAACACACATGGCTGTGTTGTGGTGCTATATGTGGAGGAGGGGTTCAAGAGGGAATAATGCCATTTTCTCAGCTCTCCACTGGCTTTCAGTCATTTACCCCACTACCCACAAGCAGATCGAGCCCTTCTGGTGCTGATTCCCAGGTGAGTGGTTTTGTGTAAATTCTATGACCCTCTGGTTCTCTCCAATGAACTCTCCTGTGAGGCTAGAAGTTTCTCCTGCTGCCTCAACTTCCACAATTATTTTCCATCAAAGGTCTTGAAGCTTTACTTCCCTGGGAACCCTGGTTTGTGAGGTCTGTCTTGTTCCCCAGTTGTTCCTCCCATTTATCCACATGCAAATGTGGGATCACCCACTCTGCCAGTTGTCATCTTGTCTGGTCCACCAGCTGCCATCTTGCCTGTCTCAGTTCTCCAGCTGCTACCTTGCTGCAAGTCCTCTCCACCCGGCAGTCTGTCTCCTCACCTCCTACTTGTCTGGAGGAATGTTTCTTTATCTTCTTGATCATTGGATTTCCACACAGTTCAATTTTATAGTAGTTCAAGTTATTTCTGTTTTTAAATTTGTTGTTGTCCTTCCTTTGGTTGTGTGAGGAGGCAAAGTGTATCTACCTACACCTCCATCTTGGCTGGAAGTTTTTGATTATTCTTGTTTAGATAGTAAATCTCCATATTTTTATGTATAGATCCCACACAATCTCTGTCAAAATCTAGGAGATTTTTTTTCTGAAAGTGATAAACTTAACATTTAAATGAGAATGCAAAGAAAAAGCAATAGGCAAAGTGGTTTTGAAATAGAACCATGGCAAAGCTTATTGTAAATCTACAATAAGCATGGCATGGTAGTACTAGTGTAAGAAGAAAGATATGTATATAATCAGTGGAATAGAATTCAGAATTCAGAAATAAACCCTAACATTTTGATTTTTGAGCAAGATGCCAAGGTACTCAATGAGGGAACGGAGAGTCTTTTCAACAGATGATACTGGGAAAATTGGGTATCTTATTAGAGTATTCATTTAGATGCTTCATATCATACATGCAAATTAACTAAAATGGATTATATGTTGCAGGGTAAGTAGAGGCAGTCTGGTTTCCTTACCCAGGTGTCTGGGTAGCTAAAGGAAGCAGTGTTCCCATAGCCTTGGAGGGGCCTGATAACCAGTGTTTTCATAGCCTTGAGACTGGGTGTGATAAACTGTTCCCATAATATGAACTGGACTTGCATGCACAGAATTCCATCATGTTATATAATTTCTGGCATCTTGTCATTTTTGTTCTCCTCTAGTACTTAAAGTGGTAGGGACTCCCTGCTGGGGGCAATGATGATGAGAGACATGCAAGGGGACAGGTGCCACAATGGGTGCCACACTGGGGAGCAAGGGCTATGACATGAGACATGCAGATAGACACACAGCTTGTAGCCTCTTTGGCTCACTTGTCTGTGAATAAAGGCATGCCAGACATCTCAACAACTCCATGAATATTTTTACATCTGCATGAATATCATGAACCTACCTGGCCTTGAAGGATGGCAACACATATGATAAAATATAAAGGCTAAAATAATAAAACTTCTGGAACAATAAATGAGAAAAAGTCTTATGAAGTTATTTTAGCCAAGTATTCTTAGATATGAGACCAAAATAAGGGTACATGAAAGAGAAAATAAATAGCCCTGACTAGGTACCTTAGTTGGTTGGAATATCATCCAGATACACCAAGGTTGCATGTTTGATGCTAAATCTGGGCACATATAAGAAACAGCCAATGAATAAATACATGCATAAATGAGTGAAACAATATTCTCTCTCTCTCTTTCTCCCCCTTCCTCTCTCTCTCCAATCAATTTTGAAAAAGTTTCTTTAAAATAAATAAGTAATTTCTGAGGAAGATGGCAGCAAGGTAGGAGGGAGCAGATTCCACTTCTCCCTACACCTGGGGGAAAAACCTAGCTGATCTATGGAGGAACAGAGCAAACAGCCAACAGTACTCCAGCATATATGAAAACAGAAGACCAAAAATTGAAGCAGACATTGAAAAACCAGATGTGAGACAAAAAAACCCTGGACTTGTGAAAAGACCAGAGTTGTACCCAAAGAGGGGGCATCCCAACAGCTGAGACAATGGAAGCTGTGAACACAAGGAAACCTGCAGGAATAGGAAACCCAAACACAAAGGAACCACCAATAGATAACAACAGAAGAAGGTGAAGGAGGGAGTGGAAGCCACACTAACCTCAATCAAGGACCTATCTGGAAATACAACTAAATAGTGGAGAAATTACCAAGAACAAAGAACTGAACAAGGGCCAAAAAAAATCCTCAAAAGTTTGTACACATGGAAGAAACAGCTTCAACACAACCTGCCCTCACCAGCACAACAAAACACAAGAGAAGGTGGACAGAGTGACCCCCAGTGAACCAGCTGGGGGGAAGTACACACCAAAGAAAGACCGGATAAAAATCAAAACACAAGACAAACACAGAGCCAACTTGAATGACAGCCCAAGACCAGTGAGCTCAGGAGATCAAGGAGACTGCACCATTGAATCTCACAGAAATTCTACCACAGAAGTTCACACCATAAACCAAGGGAACCAGAAGAGATCAATGTAAAAACCTGAAGCTAACAACAAGAGTCTCACAAACAATGGGAAGACAAAGAAACAATCCTGAAATGAAAAGAAAGGAGGAAGCCTCAGAAAGAATGCTAAATGAAACAGAGGCAACTCAATTATCATACATGGAGTTCAAAGCAATGATTATCAGGAAGTTCAATGAGCTCACAATGAGCTACCAAAAACTACAGGGAAACTGCAAAGAACTCACTGCAAACTATATCAACATGAAAAAGGAAATAGAAACTATCAACAAGGGCCAAGAGGGAATGAAGAATACAATTTCAGAACTGAAGAACACAGAAGGAATCAAAAGCAGGATCGATGACACAGAAGATCAGATCAGTGAGCGAGAGAACAAAGAGGAAAAAAACACCCAGAAAGAGAAAGAAAAGGAAAAGAGGCTCATAAAGAATGAAGAGGGATTAAAAGAAATGCAAGACAATATGAAATGTAATAATAACCATATAATAGGGATACTAGAAGGAGAAGAAGAAGAAAAAGGGATAGAAAACCTATTTGAGAAAGTAATGATGGAAAACTGCCCTAAATTGATGAGAGAAAAAGTTGCACAAATCCAGGAAACACAGAGAGTCCCAATCAAGGAAACCTAAAGAGGCCCATTTCAAGACACATCATCATTAAAATGATAAAATTCCAAGACAAAGAGAGAATCTTAATGACAGCAAGGGAGAAACAGGAAATAACATACAATGGAGCCCCAATAAGATTAGCAACTGACTTCTCAATGGAAACGCTCCAACCCAGAAGAGAATGGCAAGAAATATTCCAAGGAATGAGAACCAGAGGCCTGCAACAAAGTATACTTTACCCAGCAAGGCGCTCAACCAAGATAGAAGACCAAATAAGGAACTTCTCAGACAAAAGAAGTCTAAAAGAATACACCCCACCAAACGAGCTCTGCAGGACATGCTGAAGAGACTGCTTTAGGAAAGGAAGGGAAAGAGAGAGAGAGAGGAACACAGGTACAAAAATTATAATGAATAAGTTCCTATCAATAATAACCTTAAATGTAAATGGATTAAATGATCCAATCAAAAGACATAGAATACCTGAATGGATACGAAAGCATGAGTCACACATATGCTGACTACAAGAGGCCCACCTCAGGACAAAAGACATATACAGACTGAAAGTAAAGGACTGGAAACAAATTTTCCAGCCAAATGGATAGGGAAAAAAAGCTGGGGTAGCAATACTCGTATCAGTCAAAATACACTTTAAAAAAAGTGCCATAAAGACAGACCCAGAAGATCAATTCATCATACTCAAGAGAAGAATCCACCAAGAAGACATAAACACTGTAAATGTATATGCACCCAACATAAGAGCACTGAAATACATAAAGAAAATCTTAGAGGACTTCAAGAAAGATACTGACAGCAACACAATTATAGTAGGAGATTTGAACATCCCACTGTCCAAAATGGACAGATATTCCAAACAAAGTATCAACAAAGATATTGTGGCAATTGAGCAATGCCACAATGAAATGGATTTAGATGAAATGGACTTGCCCTAGATGAAATGTATTTAACTGATACACACAGAGCCCTTCATACCAAAGAAGCTAAACACACATTCTTTTTAAATGTACATGGAATATTTTTAAAGATAGACCACATGATAGGACATAAAACAAGCCTCAACAAATTCAAGAATATTGAGATCATACCAAGCATTTTCTCCCACCACAAGGGACTAAAACTAAAAATCATTCCCAAGGAAAAAATCCCAAAACACTCAAAATCATGGACATTGAATAGTATGCTATTAAACATTGAATAGGTCAAAAATTAAATTAGGGAAGAAATCAAAAACTTTCTGGGAGCAAACAAAAAGGAACTCACAACAACCCAAAACTTATGGGACACAGCAAAGGCAGTCCTCAGAGGGAAGTTCATAGCTATACAGACCTATCTAAAAAAAAAGAAAGAAAGAAACATTTCAAATAAACAACCTAACATTTTGCCTACAAGAACTCAAGGAATAACAACAAAGACAGCCCCGAGCAAATACAAGGAGGGAAATAACCAAGATCAGAGCAGAATTAAATGACATAGAGACTAAAAGCACAATTCTAAGGATCAATGAATCCAGGAGCTGTTTTTTTTTTTTAATGATAAACAAAATTGACATGCTTTTAAGCAGGCCCATCAAGGAAAAAAGAAAGAGGACCCAAATAAACACAATCAGAAATGAAAGAGGAGAGATTACAACTGACACCACAGAAATACAAAGAATTGTAAGAAATTACTATGAAGAGCTATATGCCAAGAAATTTGAAAACCTAGGTAAAATGGAAAATTTTCTAGAAAAATACAATCTTCCAAAACTCAATTAAGAAGAAGCAGAAAACCTGAAGAGATCAATAACACCTGATGAAATTGAAGCAGTAATCAAAAAACTCCTGACACACAAAAGCCCTGGACCAGATGGTTTCACAGGAGAATTCTACAAAGCATTTAAGGAAGACTTAACCTCTAAACTTCACAGACCATTCCAAAAAATCCAAAATGATGGAAGAGTCCCACACTCTTTTTATGAAGCCAGTATCATCTTAATCCCAAAACCAGATAAAGACACAACAAAGAAAACTTCAGGCCATTATAGCTGATGAACATAGATACTAAAATCCTCAACAAAATGTTGCCAAACTGCATCCAACTATACACTAAAAAGATCATACACTATAACGAAGTGGGATTCATCCCAGGGATGCAAGGATGGTTCGAAATTCGCAAATGAGTAAATGTAATACATCACATAAACAAAAGCAAAGACAAAAATCACAGGATCATATCAATAGATGCAGAAAAAGCATTTGATAAGGTACAGTACCCATTTATGATAAAAACAGTCAACAAACTGGGAACAGAGGGAGAATTCTACAATATAACAAAGGCCATATATGAGAGACCTACAGCCAACATCATACTCAATGGGCAAAAACTAAAAGCTTTTCCACTAAGTTCAGGAACAAGACAAGGTTGACCACTTTCACCACTTCTATTCAACATACTATTGAAAGTTTTAGCCACAGTGATCAGACAGTAAAAGGAAATAAAAGGCATCTAAATTGGAAAGGAGGAAATAAAACTGTCATTGTTTGCAGATGACATAATAGTATACATAGATAATCTTGTATATTCAGCCAAAAAACTGCTTTACCTAATACATGAATTTGACAAAACAGTGGGATACAAAGTCAATATCCAGAAATCAAAGGCATTTTTGCATACCAACAATGAAACAGTAGAAGCAGAAATCAAGAAAAAAATCCCATTTGATATAGCAAAAAGAAAAATAAAATGCCTAAGAATAAACTTAATGAAGGATGTAAAAGACTTGTATTCAGACAACTATGCAACACTGAAAAAAGAAATCAAGGAATACAGAAACAAATGGAAACATTCACCATGTTCATGGATCTGAATTAACATCATCAAAATGTTCATACTACCCAAAGCAATGTACAGATTCAATGCAATACCTATTAAAGTACCAATGACATATTTCACAGACATAAAACAAACACTTCAAAACTTTATATGGAACCATAAATGACCCTGAGTAGCTGCTGCAATTTTGAGAAAGGAGAGCAAGTAGGAGGGATCACAATACCTGACACAAAACTGTATTACAAGTCCACTGTGATCAAAACAGTACTGGTGTAAAAACAGGCACATGGACCAATGGAACAGAACAGAGAGCCCAGAAATAAACCCAAGTCTCTATGGTCAATTAATATTCAAGAAAGGGGGTAGCAACATAAAATGGAGTAAAAATAGCCTCTTCAACAAATGGTGTTGGGAGAACTGGACAGCTACATGCAAAAAAATGAAACTTGAGCACCAACTTACACCATACACAAAAATAAATTCAAGGTGGATAAATGATTTAAATACAAACCATGACACAATTAAAGTGCTAGAGGAGAACATAAGCAGGAAAATCTCAGATATTTCATGCAGCAACATTTTTACTGATATGTCTTCTAGAGGAAGGGATATAAAGGAAAGAATAAAAAAATGGGATCTCATCAAAATAAAAAGCTTCTGTATGGCTAAAGAAAACAGCATTGAAATAAAAAGAGAACCAACAGTATGGGAAAACATACTTGCCAAAGATACTTCAGGCAAGGGTTTAAACTCCAAAATATATAAAGAACTTATATGACTCCACTCTACGGGGGACAAGCAACCCAATTAAAAAGTGGGCAAAGGACTTGAACAGACACTTCTCCAAGAATGACATACAGAGGGTCCAGAGACACATGAAAAGATGCTCAATATCGCTAGCTATCAGAAAAATGTAAATTGAAACCACAATGAGATATCACTGCACACCTGTCAGAATGGCAATCATAAACAAAGCAACAAACAACAAGTGTTGGAGTGGTTGTGGAGAAAAAGGAACCCTAGTGCACTGCTGGGGGTGATTGTAGACTGGTACAACTGCTACAGAAAACAGTATGGAATTTTGTCAGAAAACTAAAAATGAATCTGCCTTTTGACTCAGCAATTTCATTGCTAGGATTATATACTAAGAACCCTGAAACACCAATCCAAAAGAACCTATGCACCCCAATGTTCATAGCAGCACAATTTACAATAGCCAAGTATTGGAAGCAACCTAGATACCCATCAGTAAATGAGTAGATCAAAAAACTATGGTACATTTATACAATAGAATTCTATGCAGCAGAGAGAAAGAAGAAGGTCCTACCCTTTGGGACAACATGGATGGAACTGGAAAGCATTATGCTAAGCAAAATAAGCCAGGTCATGGCAGACAAATACTATATGATCTCACCTTTAATGAGAACCTAAACAAGAAAACAAACAAACAATCAAAATATAACTGAAGGCACTGAAATAGAGAACAGGCTGATAGTGACCAGAGGGGAGAGGTGAGGGAATTTCTGGGGAAAAGGGGAAGGTTTTACAGGAACAAGTGTAAAGGATACATGGACAAAAACTAGGTGGGGTGGAAATGGGATGGAAGTGGGGAGGGCTGGTGGGGTGGGCTGGGATGGGAGTAAAAGACAGGAACTGTACTTAAACAACAATTAAAATAAAATTTAAAAAAGAAATAAATAAGTAAATAAATAAATACTGGGCTTCCTAAAAAAAAAAAATCTATGGCTTCAAAATACACAGCCAAGGAAATAAAAGACAAACCAGTTAGATACAGGGAGAAAGTATTTCTACAAAAGATAAATAGGTAGGTAGGTAGGTAGATAGACAGAAGGCTAAATAAAATAGATATTTAATTAGACAAGTTTTGCTTTATTTCTTCATCTAAATTAAGTTTACAAAGATTTCTCCTATATTTCTTCTAAATGTTTTATAGTTTTAACCTTTATATTTTGAGATGTGATTCATCTGTTGTTAATTATTTTGTATAATATGAGGTAAATATATAAATAATTTTCATGTGATTATCCAATTTTTCCACCACCATTTGTATCCAGAATATATAAAGAACTCATAATTTAATAATAAGAAAAACAATCCCATTAAAATATGGGCAAATGAACTGAATAAACAATCACTAAGGAAAATATATGAATAGCTAATAAGCACATGAAGAAATGATCGACATCAATAGTCATTAGGGGAATGCAAATTAAACCACATGGGATACCACTTCATATGCTCTACACTAGCTGTTATTAAAAAGGCAAATAATCAAGAGTGTAAGCAAGGATCTGGAGAAACCAGAATCTTCATATATTGCTAATGAGAATGTAAAATGGTACAGTCACTTTCAGTTGTTTCTTAAAAAGTTAAGCATAAACTTACTCTGTGACCTGGCTATTGTATTCCTAGGTATCTTCCTGAAATTAAACACAGGTCCACACAAAGATTATGTTCATAGCAGTTTTATTCATAAGAGTAAAAATTTTTGTTAATCCAAATCTCCATAAAGTGGTAAAGGGATAACATTGTGGTTTAACCCTTAAAAGGACACTATTGGGTTATATGAAAAGAAACAAAGTATTAATACAAACTACAAAACAAATGAGACTCAAAATATATTATGCTAAGTTGGAGGACGTCAGATGCAAATCTATATATCCTATGACTTAACTTGTGTAACATGTCCAGAAAAACAAAACTATGTAGACAGAAAGCACATAGTGGTTGCCTTGGGCTGAGAGTCAGAACCGGAATTGATGGCAAATAGTCACCTGGGATATTTTTGAGATGAAGATAATGTTACAAAACTGGACCATATTTATACAGCTCTATAAATTTGCTAAATGTCAAAAGTGTACACTTAAAGTGGATAAACTTTATGGTGTTTGTATCAATTTTCTCTTTCTGCTGCAACAAATTACCAAAAACATAGTTGCTTAAAATAATACAAATGTTTGGTTATTTTACAGTTCTGTAGATCAGAAGTCTAGTGTGGGTCTCCGTGGGCTAAAACAAGGTATTACACTCCTTTCTATAGACTTTAGAGAATAACCTATTTTTTCATTCAAATATTGGCAGAATGCAGTTCCATGAAGCTGTAAGAGTGAGGATATGAGGTATTTTTGCTGAATGTTTGTTAGGGGCCACTCTTAATTCTGATAAGCTGCTTCTTTAGTCCTTGCATATATTTCCCTATATTTTGATACCAGAAATGAAAAACCGAATCCTTTTAATGTTGCCATCTTTTGGAGTGTCACCAATCATTGCAGGTCTCTTTGATCCCACCAGAAAAAGTTATTAGATTTTAAAGACTCACGTGATTACATTGGAGTGACCAGGAAAATCTCACCATCTCAGTGTCCTTAACTTTAACATCATCTTCAAAATCTCTTTTGCCAAATATGGAAACATATTTATTGTTCAAAGTATTAAGATGTGGATATGGTGAAGGTCTATTATTTTGTTTACAAAAACATTGTTTTAAATAGATTTTTAAATTTATATAATGTACTTAAATTTGAATAGCATATGATAAATAACCTCGGAATAGTCCTTTACAGAAAATTGCATCATTTTTGCATAAAGACAGTTTAGTTTCTTCCTCTCTGATCCTTATATTTTTATTTTTATTTTCTGATGTTATATATCTTCCATATCCTTAAATAACTAAGAACTTTCCTAGATTCTTTTTTTAAATATTTTATTTATTTATTTATTTTTAGAGAGAGGAGAAGGGAAAGAGAAAGAGAGGGAGAGAAACATCAATGTGTGGTTGTCTCTCGCATGCCCCCTACTGGGACCTGGCCTGTAACCCAAGCATGTGCCTTGACTGGGAATTGAACCAGTAACCCTTGGTTCACAGGCCTGCACTCAATCTACTGAGCTATATAAGCCAGGATGAACTTTCCTAGATCCTTAAGTTGAAAATATCTGAGCCATCCTTGATTCCTTTCTTTTTCCCTCAAGCCAGTGAAAAATTCCTCAGTTAAGTCCTGACAGTTCTACCTAAAAACATAAAATAAACATCACTACTTCATCACTTCTACCTGTACTCCTATGTCCCAAATCTCTGTAAGATTCCAGTTAAGACTTCTCCATCTGTCTTGAAGATCTCTCTGCTCTCATTTATGCCCTGTACTCCCTTATCCAGTCTATTTTGTTTATTTAGCAGTCAGTATGATCCCTAAACTCATTAACTAGAATACTTAACAATAGCTAAGACTCACTGAGTCCTTACTACATTCCACAACTCATATGTATGCTTTAGAGAGATTAACCAATCTTCTATTCATAATAACCCTATGAGGTAGGTATTATTATTTTCCTATATTTACAAATTAGAAGTTAATGCACTGAAACAATTTAGTTTACAAAAGAGTAGACATCTAGCAAATCCAAGCAGCCAGGATTTGAACATAGGTCTATTATTTCAAAATCCATGACATTCCTAACTGCAATACTACAGAGTCAATCTATTATTTGCCAAGTATAATGAATATGAAATTCAAGTTGATCTGTTGACTGAGTTTTTTCCAAGCCACCAAGTGTCATTTTTCTCCCCAATGCATATTTTTAGAAGACTGGAGAACAAAGTAGTCACCAATACTGTTGGACTTAATGACAGAGCTCTGATTGTTGGGAGAGTCATCCAGCTCCCCAGAGATGACAGGGAGACTGCAAGATAATAACTGATGTTGCCACCATAAAGGGAGATCAGCATTCTGTTTCTCAGATGAATACCTGTTTAGGCAGTGAACTTGCTGACCTTCCTCTCTCTGTTTCTCAGCTTGGAAAACAATCGATTGGAGTGACAGCTGGCTGGCAATCTAGGAGGCTGAGCAGGAATCTAAACTCTCAGATCAGAGACCTGGGAAGCGACAAATACCTGCAAGGCCTCCAAAGAACTGTCACTCACATGGTACCAGAGCCAGCTGGTCAATGCCTGCCACACAGAGGCTGATGGCCAGCAGTGTTGGCCACAGAGGCAGTTAGAGTTGACAAGAAGGAGCCAAAAACCCAAATGCAATAATAAATAAAGAGCCATTTGTACTTTTTTTATCTCCCACCACTCTACTCTTAACACCATGAAGGACTTACAGCCTAGTATCAGGAGGCAAGAAGGGGTTGAACTTAAAACCCAGGGTTCAGATATGAAACTAGGAGTTTTAATGTAGACTGGACAGATTTTTTAAAAAATAACCAGAAATCACTTCTCAGGAATAAAAAGAAATGGATTTTCCAGAATACATTTTAGTATAATGATAGATTTAAATAGAAGTGTGTGTTTATCTATTATGCTTGAAATGTCTTAATGAACTGGGTACAATAACTTCAAAGCTTTCAGAGATTAGGCTTCTATCTCATCACTCTTCCACCTCATCATGCTTGTCCTTTCTCTCACCAGACTCCACCCCTGGTGCAGACTATCAGCAGCCTCTGGGTGTTTGCACAGGCTGTCTGCAGGGCTGCTCCTACTCTCCTCTCATAATTCCACTGCCACATTTTCAAATAGGCCTTTCCTGAGCACCTTCTCAAAAGTTGCCCCTCCCCTGGCTCAATGACCATATATCATTTTTACCCCTATCTTACGTTATTTTATTCACTGCATTTCCAATTATAGAACACCCAGAATGGAAGAGAAGCTGTTTTGTTAGCAACTCCATCTAGGCATGCAAATTGACTCCAGTTTAAAAGAGAGGTCTAGAAACTTGAAAAGACTAGAATTGGACTTCCTTTCCCAGGACAATATGTTTTTAGAAAGTCTCCCACATGGAAACTGCACTATTGAAGGGCTAGTCCCAGTGTCAATGTCCCTTTCAAGGGGTGAATCATCACTCTATACAAGATCCATAATTAGTCATCTCTATGTCTGAGACCCATGTCATACACTTTTCCACTCCCTCCCCAGGCCCAGCTCCATATCTTTGCAATTTACAAGGTATGAATACTTAGAAGACTCATCTGCAGACAACAGAGTTATAACAATTTTGCCCAGGGTTAAATTGTGACCTTATTTGGGGATATTTGGTGATAAAATATTCTGTCTTATTGGGATTTAACCTCACTGTTTGAAAATATCTACTTTGCTATCTTCCAAATGTTGAAAGTTGAAATTAAGAAAGGTAATTGAAAAAATTCTGTGAATTAAGTATGGTATAACAACAGTCTTCCATTAGATCTATATGAAAGACCTGGGGAATTTCTTCCACCATTCAAGGCATCTGTTTTTAGAAATGTGCTATTCTTCTTCTTATCTGAAGAAGAAATATGACTTTTAAAACACCTCCATTGTTCTGTTTTATCAAATAGGATGGGTGGTGAGTGTGGCAGTAAATCTTTCTAAAGATTTACTTCTGAACTGTAAACTCCTTCAAACATTGTAAATGTGAGTTAACATTCTGGAGACCAAACTCTCTTTTGCAGGTAGTGGATGGATATGCAGAGTTAAACAGCGTGAACCTGCTACAGGCATAATTATATTTCTATCAAGCAAGAAAAGGACAGAATTGTTATTCTGCTGGCCAACTGAGTGCCTAGAAAAGGACTCGTGGTGTGCATATCTAATCTGCAGTAAATATGTTATTTGTAAACTGATTATTTGACACACCTCTGTCTAGAGATCAATCGGTCTCATTCAAAACTAAACAACTGTGATTCATCCTCTAGTTCTATTTAGTTAGAAAATTAAATTATTTCATGACTTAATTGTTTACTTGTCATCAGAGGATCAGAACCAAAAGCAGACACAAATACTAGTATGGAAATGTATAGCTGTTGTAACATTTATAATATTCAGTAGGAACAGTTAAAATTGGAGGGCAAAGAGGTAATTATTGATCAAATTTTTCCATATAAATTCCAAGGCAAGTCCTGTCCTATGAGGCTTTTAACAATGTTTTATTTGATTATTCTTAGAGTTGAATGTGAACAGAAATTAAATAATCATGACAATTTATATTTCATCATGTGATTTAGAAGCCATTATCTGAATTATCTTTTCCATTCTCAGAGCAACCATGGAGAATACTGTTATCAATTGATAGATGTGGACACTGGAGCTCAGAGAGGCTTAGTGACTTACTCGTATTATCTCATCCCTGATGATAATAATGAACTCCAGTTGTCCTTGTCTAAGGTCAGAAACATTAGAACTATACACCTAGATGATGGTGTTTATAAATTCAGTGTATTATTTCTAATTGTATGTTGAACATAAATATGACTTTGTTAGATGAAGATGAGATTCATAGGACTCTAGCTATCACTGTAAAGAAAAATGCTTTCTTGTAGCTTCTGTGTAACACTTACATAATACAGTAGGAACTTACTCATTTGTCCCTCCACATATTTATTAATTACTCATTTTGCCCCAGGCACAAGTAGTGTCTACTGAGACAAAAAAAAAAAGGAATATCTGTGTCCTAGGGCTCATAAGCTAATGGAAAGAAAATAATAAATAGTTAGAAATCAATGTGACAAATATCATGATAGCACTAAGCAGATATAGTTTATCCTTAACCCTCCTGGGAAGGTCAAGTAGGACTCCTTTGAAGTATCAGTTAGAAGTCAGATTGGAGAATGTGAAGTTAGGAGACTCAGATGTACGTGGAATGTGGGGAAAGTCCCAAGCAGAAGGGCTATTATTTGGCAAACATGGACATATGCTGAATCATAAAGTGTTAAGATCTTTTAGAAACATTTTGCCTAGACAGTCTCAGGCAAAACACAACTAGATATGTTGCAAGTGCCTTTGTATAAAATGTAGTTGTACTAAGAAATAAATCATGTTTAGTTTGTTATTTAATTAACAATTTACCAAAAGGGGAACAGTAATGGTAAAGTTCTGCAATTTTTATACTATCATTGGAAACTATAAGAGACTTCAAAGAACAATTTAAATTATTAACACTTAATTATGGAGACAATGGAGAGTATTATGGAAAAGAAAAGTATTTCCGATTAGTAAAATATTTATAAACTCGCCACTTATATGTAATTTTCTGTGCACTTTCTATGAAGATGGAATTATCCGACTATAACATCATCAATTTTTGATAAAGTCGTCTTGCTCCATGGGAATGACATGCTGGTAATCATCTGAGCCTTCTGAAGAAGGTTTTAGGAGCTTTTTTTACCATTGTCCCTCTTTTAATCTCAGATAATCTTTCCTATTTTTTCATTCTTTCCATCACAGCCTATTTTCTGCTACTTTTATATACACATACCCCATACATCATACTTTTTCTTCTCATTTTCATTCCCTATCAAGTACAGAGGTCTGTGCTTGCCCAACAATACAAAACCAAGGCCTAAGCCTGAAAGCCTTCAGTTTGTGATTGTCCATTAAGTATTTAGAGTTTCAGGGACTAAGTCTTTTCTAGGGACTGAGATTAAAACCAAAAGAAAGGTTAAAGCCTTAGGTAAAAAGAGTTGGGCTAAGGAAGTTGAAGTAAAACTTGATGTAAATAGTGAAGTTTAGGTCCAGATAAATGAATTTAGGTAATGTCAATAAGAGGATTTGTGGTATAATCTAATTATTATGCTGAAATTATGTAAAGTGAATGTGAACCACTTTTTCCCTGTGTTCAAGATCTAGTGTACCTTCTCTCTGACCCTCTGTTGTGGTTTCCCGGTTCTCGCCCATTCCTATAGAAATTATCTGCTGAGGCAGGAGTTGATCCTGTACTCATGGGCCAAATCCAGACTACTATCTATTTTTATGAATAAAGTTATTTTGGAACAATATTATACCCATTAGCTACTTTTCTATAGCTACTTTTGTGCTCTAAGGTAGAATGGAGTAGATATAGCAAAAACCATTTGGTTCACAAAGCATAAAATATTTATTCTCTGGTCTTTTTAATAAAATGTTTGCTTGTTCTGAATAACTCATTAGATAATTACAATTATCACCTTTTTTTTTCATGTGGTTCATACTTCTCCAGTGAAATTGTTGGCCTTTTATGAATAGGTGTCAAGTATTGTATCCCTGAACAATACCAAGTAAACTAGGCTTTAAACAATAAATATGCAAGTTTGAATTATAAACATCCTATTAATTGTGTCCTTAGTCCCTTGCATTATGTCATGTACCTGGCAGATGTGAAACAAAAATATAAGTAAATAGACAGATGGTGGTTACCAGTTGCAGGGGTTGGGAGATATGTGAAATATATTGATTTTAAGGATAGCATCCAAGTACAAAAATTGAGTCAAAAAATTTTTGAGTCATAAAAATTTTTGTATGCAAAAATTGCATACACTTGTATGCAAACTGTATATTAATACATAAGACACAATTATGTAGTTGGCTTCAAACCTGAAGTCACAGAATGGGTCATTCAACCTGTAATTCTTGGCCTGTTGTATTTGTTGATCACTGTATCTACATAAATGGTATTCAAACACATTTTACTCTAAACAATAAACATTCTACAGTGTATTTTTTCTGCCAACATAATGTTTTTGCTTGTAGAAAACAACCTCAAGTCTTAGCATCAACCTAAGACCAATTTAATCTCCAAAAATACACAAAGCCCACCAGGAGAGGACTTAATGGTGAGAAAAGTACTGAAGATTTTTTTTTAACTTCTTAATTGTTCTTTCAATTTTTACTACCTTGCTTCGGCTTATGCTATTATTTTTCTCATGCTGATTTACAGGATTTGAAAAAGCAGATGAAAGAACATGTTCTGAAGGCTGGTAATGTGGAACCTGCTGATGTTACAGAAAAAAAATCAAAACATTTAGAGATCTGTTAACTGTTAAAGAGAGTGCATGTCAAAATAAAAGTCAAACCAAGTCTGCCATTTTATTTGAGGGACAGAAGAGACACTGCCACCTTGAGTTAGGGTAACACACATTTAATAGTGGCCTTCTGGAGACATTGCCTTTACGCAGAGAAGTGACTGGTGCGTTGAACTGTGATAACCACAGGGTTGCGGTTCTATTGGTGGTATGTGTAACAGTGGATCACAACTTGGCTCAATGGGTATCCTGACCATGAAATCACAACTTCAAATCATTGTCACTTCAGAAAACTTAAAGAAAATAAAATGAATTGGTTTGGACCAAGCCCTTATTTGGAAGTCATAATAGATGGACTGTCAAAGAAGACAGAAAAATGTAACAATGTGAACATTTATTCCCAAAGGAAGCAATGTCTTACAGTGTGGGTTTGAAAGTATTTTTTACAATATATTTTATTTAGTAGATGAGCAGAAATGCAGCTTCAAACAAATTGTTCACTGTTTTCTTTGCTTCTTCCCTCTCTCTAATCATTTTCTTTTTGCCCTGTCCTACAATTCTTCCTCTAGTCCCTTTTTTGTTTCTCTGTAGACATTTCTGTTTTCCTCACCTTCTCTAGATTACTTGATGATGGTATCACTATTGCCCCTAAACAACAGCTGGGAGAGCCCATGACTGTGGGCCGTCCTTAGCAGATCTTTCCTTAACATGGAGATGAAACAGAGAGCCATGAGTAGCTCACTTTCTTTTTTAATATAATTTTCAAAATTAGTTTATTTATTTATTTTTTAATTACATTGCCCACACAGAAACTACATAAGGATTTTCTTCCTTAAAAATGATGTTTTGTATTTTATTCTACAAAACTAGTTTTATACCCAACATACATAGTTATCTTTTTAGCTGAGTACATACTGATCTAACGTACCCCATTTAGCTATATAATATGCCTTAATATGGATGGACTATCACTTATTTTACTAGTTCCCTATTGACCAGTTGATTTCTAATACTGTGCGGTTAGGCACTGTTACAATCCATGTACATTTGTCTATATGTTGGTGTTTTCTCTAGTATGAATTCACAGGAGTAGGATATAGCTCAATTTCAACACATGTTGATAAAACCCCAAATGTTGATATTGAACACTCATTGAAGGAAATTATAGGTTAACTTTATTTTTTTTAATAAAAGAAAAGAAAAGTCATGCTTTATCAAAAAATGGATTTTAAAATAATAAAACATATTTGTTTTGGGGACCAAATGTATATAAGAATATACAAGACCGTAGTACAAATGTAACTAGTTGTCACTTATTAAATATGCACAAATTGCTCTTTAAATAAATAAATACATAAATACATAAAAAGTCCAGCATTCTAGGAAACAATGTTGTTTCTTCGGTTCCCTTATATTATTTGAGGAGGGGAAGAATTTATTTTTTCCTGAAATTTAAGAGCCAAGATGGTGCTGTGCTACTGTTGTTCTAAGAACAGACAGCCACCATAACAGTGCAGTGCGGTGTTTAGCAGAAGTTTAGCAAACATGCTAATATCCACACAATACCCATACTCCTCCTTTCCAGCCCATATTCATTTGCCCGGCTTCAGCTTATCACCTAACAGCTGTTTCAGTATCCTACTGTCATCCATCCTCCACATGTATCCAGCTTAGTGGAACTACATTAAAGTGAGCGGGGCTTCATTGCAAGGAGATTGGCTGCTTGCCAGGACTTCATTATTAGGGATCTGTCCATACTGCTCATATTTCATAGGCTTTGGGAGACACTGAAGCTGGTTTTCAAGAGCCTCAATGGAGAGTTCTGGAAAGCCCAGATTTCACTGCCTCCACTCTGTAAACCTCAAGCTTGACTGGCACCAAACACGTGCCCTGTACAAATCAATATGTGCAGATATCCTGGTATTTCAAATTCAGTACACTAAAATGACTTGGCAAGGGTAATGATGAGGGCACTTGCTTAGCAGAACAAAAATATTTCTTCACAATACTGAATAACATTATGTTAAAGTACTTATAACACTGAGATTTATTTTCTAAGGAAAAGTGGAACTATTAGAATCTAGCACCTTCATGTCAATCAAACACCTATTTTTCAATACCTAATTTTAACAACCAAGAAATCTGCATTATAGTAGAGCTTAACTTTATAGAAAAGTTTAAACTTTTAAACAAAATTAAGGGGGAAATCTTGAAAGAATATAAAATTAAACAGAAATATATTCTGAATTCATTCCTTTTATATAGAAATAAAAATGAATATCAAACAAACAGAACTAGAAGCTCTGACATGCTTTATTTCTCTATATTTTGAAACTGTATGGAACAATGATGCATAAATGGAGACTATAATCTAGTCTCATATCTGTTTTGCCAAGTAAATCACTTGTTAATTGGGTTAATTGACAGAATTTGAATAATGTTAAATATAAAAAATATTTTGGCATTATCTACTCTTTCTCATACTTCAAATAAGAAAAAAAGTTAGACAATGTATTAAATGTCACACAGTTAGTACTTTTCACTGTGCCCTACTAGTGAAGAAATATGTCTTTTTGTTTGATAGGTAAAAAATACTCATATTCACCTCATATCATCCAACTCCAACTCATTAAAAATAAAAAAAATATCTGTTGTTTCCACAATGGCATATTCACTCTTCCCAGAGAAGCTAGAGGGAAGGGCCCATTAATTTTATTTTTCCACTGTGCTTGACTAGGTCACTCATGAACCTTAAATAAAATTTGTTGACTGAGCCCAGAAGACTCCACCTGTCCCTGTTCTTTCCTTCAGGTGTTACACAAGGCAAGTGTAGCAAAAGGCAAGTACATGAGCAAAGAAAGCACTGGTTTATGTTTACTCACACACTTACAAAACCTGCATTGTCTATATGTATATATGTAGATGTAGACATAGCAATATAGATATAAATACATAAATATAGATATAGACAAAGCAAAAGCCAGTATCCATTTTAATGAAAAAATAGAAATTTTACCTATAAAGGCAAGAACACCTAAAGGAATTCCAAAATATAAAATATGATATTTTCAGGAGGAATTATTTGACACATTTAGATTGAAGGAGAAAATTAAAGATATAGATATTGGAAGTAATTGAATTGTACTTTAAAAAACATATGTAAATAAATTAAAAATATAATAGAAATATAAAATAATTGTAGTTATAAAATTGACTAAAATGTAATAGGCAGAACAATATATATATTTATTGTTATATATACATGTATATATCAATAGTTTCTCTATAAAAACAACCATCTAGAAAACATAAATAGGCCAATGATATAGTAACATGATGAGAGGAACTTTCATTAGCAAATGTTAATAGGAAAAGTAAAATATATAAATAAATGAAAAGGGGAACTTAAAATATATTTTAATTAAAAAGTGTGCATTTCCCTTAACTGCAACTATAAAGATATCAGTTTTCTGTAAATTAATCAGTGTTAAATGTTTAAATGTGAAATTTAGTTTAATATTTAGAAAAGATTATTTTTATTTTCAACCAAACAAGCTAATTATAGTTTAGTTTGAATAAAAAATTTTGCTAGAATTTCTAATAAGTTTCTTAAATAGAAGAATAATGGGTAAAAGCTAGCCCTGTAAGATGTTTCAGTATGTATATAGTTTTAGAAACCAAAGCAACTGGGTACTTAGGCATAAAAATACAGACAGATCAATGGAATATCAGACAGAACTGAGAAATACATACCCAAACAGGAATTTAGTTTATAATAAAGATAACCTCCTATTTCTCAAGAAATAATTCATTTTTCAATAAGTAGAATTGGGAAAACTAAAAAAATAAATTTGAATTCTATATCAAAATATACATACAAAATATATAAATCAGATTAATTAAATAATTAAATAAAATTAAAATGATAAAATAATAAATTAAATTGGAAGATTTTTCATATTTGATTGAGTAAACCTTTTCAAAGTATAATGCAAAATTAAGAATTATTAAAATAAAATACAGATCAGTTTGTCTACACAAAATTTTTAAAACTTCTTATAGAAAAGTATTATTCAATTGAAGTAAATAACACACTGAGCAAAGCTGTTGAGCCATTTGATGGGCTAAATGCAATTATGAATTTATAGTGAATAATTGCAAATCAATTGAAATTTATGAAAATTATGTTAGAAAAATGGACAAAGGATATTGAAAGATAGCTTATATAAAATAAATGCAAAAGGTGTTTAAGCATATAAAAATACTGCATCAAAATTTCTCTATAAGAAAATTGATTTAAACTTGAAAATATAAGGTGTGATTTTTATCACAACTGCAGAGTGTGAAAGGTTAATTATGGAACAGTGGTACAGGTGCTCACATAGTGAAAACCAGTTTGCAAGGCTTAAGGGATACTTCATTTTATTATAGTTCACTTTATTGCACTTGGCAGACAGTACATTTTTTACATAATGAAGGTTTGTGGCAACGCAGTGTCAAGCAAGTCTATTGGTGTCTTATTTCCAACACAATTTTCTCACTCCCTATCAGCTTCACATTTTGGTAATTTTTCCACTAATTCAAAAAATTTCAGTGTTGTTACATTTGTTATGGTGATGTGGTCAGTGATCATTGATATGACTATTGTAACTGTTTTGGAGCACCATGACCCACTCCCATGTCAGACTGCAGACTTAACAAATAAACGTGTGTGTGTGTTCTGACTGGTCCACTGATGAGCTATTCCCCATCTCTTTCCCTCTTCTCTGGCCTCCCTATTCCTTGAAACACAACGATATTAAATTAAGCCAATTAATAAATCTATGATGGTCTCTAAGTCTTTAAGTGAAAGAAAGAGTTACATGTTTCTCACTTTAAATGAAAAACTAGAAAAGATTCAGCTTAGTGAAGAAGACATATTGAAAGCTAAATTAGGCTAGAAGCTAGGCCTCTTGTGCCAAACATTTAGTCAAGTTGTGAATGCAAAAAAAAATTCTTGAAGATAATTCATTTTGTTACTTCAGTGAACACTCAAATAATAAGAAAGTGAAACGGCCTTATTGCTGATAAAGAGCAAGTTTTAATGGCCTGAATAAAAGATCAAACCAGAGCAACATTCTTTTAAACCAAAACTTAATCCAGGAGAAGACTCCAACCCTCTTTAATTCTCTGAAGGCTGAGAGGTGAGAAACAAGAAAAGTTTGAAGTTAACACAGTGCTGATGTAGAAGCTGCAGCAAGTTACCCAGAAGAGCTAGGTGAGATAATTAATAAAGGTGGCTGCACTAAACAACAGACTTTCAATGTAGACAAAACAGCCCTATATTGTTAGAAAATACCATCTAGGACTTTCATAACTACAGAAGAGAAGGGTGATAGGACCCTGAAGAATTCTGCTTGTGTTCTAGGAATGGAGCCGTAAACCCTGGATAACAGCACGTTTATTTACTACATGGTTTACTGGATATTTTAAGTGCACTGTTGAGACCTACTGCTCAGAAAACAGAGATTTATTTCAAAATATTACTGCTTATTGATAATACGTTGGTCACTCAAGAGCTCTGATGGAGATTTACTACAACATTAATGTGGTTTTTAATGGCTTCTAATGCAATATTTATTCTGTAGCCCATGAAGCAAGGAGTAATTTTGACTTATAAGGCTTATTACTTAAAATATATATATTTATAAGGCTATAGTTGGAATAGATGGTGATTTATCTGATAAATTGGGCAAAGTAAATTGAATTGTTCTGGAAAGTATTCACCATTCTACATTCCATTAAGAACATTTGTGATTCAAGGGAAAAGGACACAACATCGACATTAGCATGTGTTTGGAAGAAGATAATTTCAAACCTCATAGATAAATTTGAGATGTTCAAAATTTTGCAGCAGCATGAATGGAACTGGAGAGCTTTATGCTAAGTGAAATAAGCCAGGTGGTGAGACAAATACCATATGATCTCACCTGTAAGTGCAACCTAATCAACAAAACAAACAAGCAAGCAAAATATAACCAGAGCCATTGAAATAAATAATATACTGACAGTAACCAGAGGGGAGGGGGAGAGGTTAACTGGGGACATAAGGGAAATGGTCATCAAGGAACATGTATAAAGGACCCATGGACAAAGGCAACAGGAGTAGGGGTTAAATGTGGGAGGTGGGAGTGGGTAGGGCAGGGGAGAGTAATAGGTGAAAAGGGGGAACAACTGTAACTGAATGAAAAAAATAGAAAAAGTGAAAGTAACTGCAGATTTGGAGGTTATAGTAAGAGAACTAGAATTAGAAATGGAGGCTAAAGATGTGACTGAATTACTGCAATCTCATGGCCAAACTTTAATAGATGAGGAGTTGCTTTTTATGGATAAGCAAAGAAAGCAGTTTCTTGAGCTGAAATATACTCCTGGTGAATATACTGTAAAGATTGTTGAACCAACAACAAAGGATTTAGAATATTTGATAAACTTAGTTGATAAAGTGGTGGCAGGGCTTTAGGGAATTGACTTCGACTTTGAAAGACATTCTACTGTGGGTAAATGCTATCAAACAGCATTGCATGAAATGGTTTCTAACAAGAAAAAGTCAACAGATGTAAGAAAATTTATGCTGTCTCATTTTAAGAAATTGCCATACCAACCTTCAGCAATAACAGTCGACAGGCATCAACACTGAAGCAAGACCTTCCACCAGCAAAAAGACTATGACTTGCTGCAGGCTCAGATGATGTTTAGTATGTTTTAGCAATAAGATATTTTTTAAATTATTGTATGTCCATTGTTTTTTAAGACATAAAGTTATTGCACACTCAACAGACTACATTATAGTATAAACGTAACTTTTATATGCTTTGAGATACGAAAAAATTTGTATGGCCCAATTTATTGTGATATGTACTTTATTGTGGTGGTCTGCAATCTACTTCACAGTGCCTCTGAAGTACGCCTGTAATTTGTTTTCAAGGAGCCAAGGAAAAGAGAACATTTGATGTACTCATTCCATCTTTAGTGTATCCTACAGGTGTTTTCACACGTTAGTATAAAGACATTTGGATGAGAATATTTATCTGAATATTATGTAGTAAAAGACTGAAAATGACACAAGTGGTCAAGAGATTATTAACTAAGTTATGTATAGCTATATAGTGGATTAATATGTTACTGTAGTCATTAAAATGAAAAAAGATGTATATAAGCTAATGCATATAATAACTAAGATACATAGTTTAGGAAAAACAAGCTGCAAGATGGTATATATATTACAACATTATTTTGAAATTCAGAAATATATCTGAAATAATGTATAAGGTCATTCTTAACTGGATATTTCTGGAAAACATTGAAGATATAGAGATAAATAATTGAAGGTAGATACATTACCTGCTAGCTGTTTACATTATATGAATTTATCACTAGGTACATGTAATTCCTACTAATAAAAATACTACACACAAATGTAGGATCTCAGTTATAGAAAAGGCATTGGAGGGAAACTTTGTGCTGTTTATCCCTTGGACTTCACTAAGTTGTTTTAAACCTTGAGGCATAAATGCTATTTTTACATGAATAAGTTGTATGAAGGAGCTTAGTGGACTGGCATTTCCTTAGAAGTATAGCATAAAACAGTTCGTGTTGAAAGGATGGGAGAAAAGAGCAAACGAATGAATATAAATCTTTGTTTTAAAGGATATGCAAGGATTGCTTACCACATATTTCTACCTGTGCTCAGACTTTTTCAGTATTATGAAGGAGTAATTCTTTCAGTCATTCAGCAAGTATTTATTGAGAACTTATATGAGCTAATTACTGTTCTAGGTGCTTGAGGTACAGCGTATAAAATAGACTAAATCCTAGCCTTGCCCCTAGGGTGAGGCACAATTAGCATTTCATAAAAGGCCACCTATAGCTGGTTCCAAAATCATGACCCTAGACATCAAGCTTTGGACACTAGTATCACAAACTTGGAATCAATACACTAGAAAATGTGAGTGCATAATTTATTAAGCTAACAATTGATGATGAAAGTTAATTGGCTATAAGATGATATTCAGAAGTGCATTTTGGCTGACCACATTTTATGTATGATGCATAATGTCAAAAAGAAGAAGTGATATCATTTTGCAAAGTACATAGTAGACTTCAAATAATTGCACTTGTTTCTTCATAGGACTTCACAACTTTAAAATATTTTCGTATATTACTCTCATTTGTTCCTAACACCTTGCCCATAGGAAGGGAGCCAGAGCAAGTATTTCTTGCACCAATTAATGGATGGAAATGTGAGCCTCATTAAGGTTGTAAATATTTAAAGTATTTTTTACTGTAAGCAGCAGATCTCAAGTGAGTTTCCAGGTTTTAAAATCTGAGTTTAGTTTTTAGGAGCACACCACTTCTGAGGAAATATGGAAAAAGTCTTATAGCACTCTGATACAAGAACAATTCACAGGCCCTGAAGTTTCACTGACAGTGCAAAGGTGGTAGACACCACTGGCCCTTGCGAATATACAGAAGGGCAATTTAAAAAATCTTCACATATAATGGTATTGAGGATGCCAAAGGTGTAAATATTGTGTTTCACATTAACACAATAATAAATAACATTTGTTTTACACATTTCCATTTTCACTCTCTCTGAGACCCATAGAATGTGTAATGTTGTTAGCTTCCATCCTTTTAGAGTTTGTTTTTATATGAAACATAACTCCAAGAATCTTAATGAATAATGTATCTTCACTTAGAATGATCTTTTACAAACTATATAAAGTGTACTAAATTACATATACATTTTTAGCAGATAGTACCCAAACTCAATTGATAAATATAATCTACTGCTCATGCAGAAGTATTTCAAAATGCTTGGCCAGGCATTAAGATTAAGTCCTTTGAAAATACTCTGAAAAATACCATGGGATTGTGACTGTGATTTAACTTCTGTGTGGCTGTCATGACAAATTCATTTGAGATCAGACTTGTATTGCTAACACTTTTCGAAAATAGTGTCAGTGAAAGCATCATCTTATAAAAGGTAACAGAACAGTGACACATTGAATACATTCAATGTGAAATTGGAAGGAGTGGGGTGTCCGACAAATCTGAAAATGCATATGCATATACAGATCATGTGCATTTTACTGATTGGTGGCCAAAGTTACAGTCTGGACTATTAAAAATCTGGTCTCTCAAGAGATGCTTCGAATGTAACCATGATATCCCCTGGTCTTAAACATTTACTACATTTTCATTATGTATAAAACATCATTTAGAGATATGTTCTGAGCATTACAAAGCAATTCTCTGATTAACTAATATGATTGAGAATATATGTCTAGTATGGTGTTGCAGAGAGATAATCTGGCCAAAGGAAGGAGTGGGGTCTTAAATTAAGCCTGGGTGCAGGCATATAATCATGGCCCTCACCACACTGGGCCTGGAGCTTGTCAATCAAGAGAAAGAAGCTTCTTTTTAAAAAAATTTAAAGGAGAGTCCCTTTTTCTGTAATTTATACAAAAGCATTTTTTCTTATATTTGCTGGTCTTGTTGAGATGCTGGTAAAACTGAGAGCCAATGAATGCTTAAAGATAGTTAATTTTTTAAAATCACAGTCAGAGTTTTGCAGAAACAAAAAATTCTTAATACAAAGAATAAACACTCCAAATTATGTAAAAACTGAACACATTATCTAAGCAGACCTTATAATAAGCCAAGTGTGGATAGTGGTAAAATTAGAAACAAACTGAAACAGTCAGCACTGTCCTTTCAGCATAGACCTACATGAGTTTAGCTTTGTTAGGACTAACATGCCAAAGGTGTAAACATTTGCTTACACCTTAAACATTTGCTTACATCTTACACACCTTAGGTGTGTAAACTAGACTTAGGTTTACACACCTTAGGTGTGTAAACTAGACTAATGATAGAGAACACACAGACCTTGTTACCAGAATAATTATGAACAAACATGCAATAACATATAAACAGTGATTAAAAACTAGAAGATTATGTTTACTCTGTGATTTTTTTTCCTCATAGGGAAAAGTGTAGTAATCCAACAGACTGATGGTATGCACACAGAAACATGTATTATTTGAATGAAGACTAAGCAGAGTTAAAGAACTAGGAAATAGAAGGGCATAGATAATACATCAGAGGAAGGATGGTATGATATGATGGAAAGAGCATGTTCCTGGGAGTCTAGGAACATGTTTAGTTCCGGGCTCTGACAGCAGTGGTCTTCCTGTAAAGTCTCTGCCTCACTAAGCTTGAGTATCTTAACTGTACAAGGACGGGGTTTCTCAGCATCTTCCAATCCTGGGGATCTGCCATTAGATCGAACCGACAATTATAACAACAAAGATGGCATCACTGTTTGCCTCAAAATGTTGAGTGCACAGATAAACAGCCATCCACACAGAGAAGACAGAGTTTGTCTTCCCCTCGACAGAAGACTGTGAAGAAGTGAATATCCAAGCTCTCAAGGGCATGGACATGCCAAAGATACAAGTATGAAAGTAAGAAAGGGCTGAGTTTGATTTGGTGCTTCTATTCACCACTGTTTGGTATAAGTCAAGTCATTTAATATTTTAGAGCTATTATTTTCTCACACATAATATGAATATAATACCCTACCTGGCAGAAACATTGGGCTTAGATGGAAAGGGTTGAACAATGCAGGATTTGCATTCTGTTCTAATAGAAAGCAAGCTTCTGGAAGGCAGAGACTGATGGACAATCTCCGAGATGGAGAGCAGAATGACAGTTTAAAGGGTGGACTGATTGAGCAAAAAAGGAAAAAGAATTTACAGACGTGGACAACAGTATGGTGATTGTTGGGGGAAGGGTGGTATAAGGAGACTAAATGATAATGAAAAAATACAATAAAGATTAAATGAAAATGAAGATTATTGAAGCCCTAATACACTGAAAAACAATACACTGGAGCTGCTCTATAAGTTCATTGAGTAATCAATTATGCAGTTAGCAGCAAGTGGCCCTAAGATAAACTGTCACCAAGGTTGTTTTCTCAGTACAATTGATGCAATCACCATCTATTTTGGATGGAGTACAATATCACTCATATTAGCTTCTGCATAATACTTATAGCAATGGCCAAACTTTGAAGATCATATGTATCACCTTGACAATAAAGTGAGGTTTAAATAGTATTCAGGCTTCTGTTTCAGCACCTAGGGGAATGTCTTCTGTTTTTAAAATATATTCTTTTTAAAGCACAAGATTAAACACTTGTCATTAAGTTACTAACTTTTTGCTGTTTAGATCATTTGACAATATGAACTTCTCTTTAACAAAGTTTCCAAATACAGAGGCTTATATTTCTATAATACAAAATAATGAGTGCAATCTCATTGACAAGCAACAACCCCCAAAATGTAGAAAGTAGAAATAGCATTCATAAATGTGCTATCATTTTATGCTTAGATAGCCATTAAGTAAAACACACAAAGATTATTGTACATTATACACTGATTTACTTGTATGAGAATAGTGAAATATAGCAATCTTCAGTTCTTCACAAATATTTTGACCGATTAAATTGTAAATATAAAATAAACTTAAAAGTTAAATTAGTGAAATAGAAAATACAATAAATCTATTAGAAATTAATTGTAAGATCTAAACATTTTTAAAAGAGTAAAGTGTTAACTTAGGAAAGCTTATTTGTGCATGTTTATGTGAATGTAAATGTAGTGTTTCTACTTATTTCAAGACAAACACCATTTTTACTAAAATAAATGTTATTTTCTAAACTATAAACAATTAATTCAAATTATTCGTTCAAATTGCCTCATCATTCACCTAACTATTGGTTTTAATTGTCACAAATCACTCACCAAACATGGAGGATTTTTGGCAGACATTTGGTAAACAATTAATAATTTTAATATTTCTACATATTTAAAGATTTTTATTTATGTCATTTATATTAAAATTTAAATTTTTTCTTTTCAGACTTTTACATATAGCATGCTAAATTTCATATTATTTTTATTTATTTATTTATTTAAGATTTTATTTATTTATTTTTAGAGAGGGGAAGGGAAGGAGAAAGAGTGAGAGAAACATCAATGTGTGGTTGCCTCTTGCATGTCCCCTCCTAGGGACCTGGCCTGCAACCCAGGCATGTGCCCTGACTGGGAATCAAACCAGCAACCCTTTGGTTCATATTATTTCTTATATCTAGTGACTAATGATTTTACATTTCCCTAAATGGGAATAATTGTGTTTGATTTGATTTTGAAATGGGTATAATCTTTAGAATTGAGAAATTATAAATTTCAAGAATGTTCTTGTGAAATCGTCATAATTTTGCATGTTATTCAATTTTTCATAATTTAGTCTCAATTACTTTACTCCTTGTATTGGAGGAGTAAAAAATATAACTAAAAGCAAAAAGAGATAAATATGCAATAATATTTGGATATGTAAAAATGCTTCTCAGTAATTGATAGAACCCATTAACAACTTAGTAAGAGTATAACACTGTTCACCAACTTGACCAAATGGACATTTACAGAACTCTGGCCCTAACAAATGAATAAGAATTATTTTTCTGTGTACAGTGATCGTTCTTCAGTATAGACTATGTAATTATCAAAAAACAACTGTAAATAAATTTAAAATACTACAAATCACACCAAATACATTCTGTGACAATAGCAGAATTAAATTAGAAGTCAATACAAAACATCTAAAAAATCCCCCCAAATTTAGTTCTTAAACAAAAAACATCTAAATAATACCGAGATCAAATAGTAAATTATAATATACATTACAAAATAATTTAAATTTAATTTTAATGAAAACACATTAAAAGTTTACAATGTATTTAAGCAGTGCTTAGAGAAAACAAATTTTAGTTTTAAATGACTGTATTTTTGACAAATAATATCAATGGTCTAATATGTCTTTTTAAGAATAGAAAAAGAGCAAATTAAAATAAAATTATGTAGAAATTAGAATAATAAAGTAAGTGAAAATCAATGACATAGAAATAGATCAAATATAGATGAAGTCATATTGTCAAAAATTGATCCTTTGAATAAAGTAAATTATTCTCATAAACTTCCAGTGAGATTTGTAAAGAAAAAAACAGACTGAAAAGTAAAAAATTCTAATATTATCAATCAATAATTAAAAAATAGTAAGGAAAACCTTATGCCAATAAATTAGACAACTTAAATGAAATAGAGAAAGTTCTTAAAAAAAACAGTTTGCCAAACTTGGTGAAAGTAGAGATAAATACCCAAATATTATATCTTTTAAATACATTAAATTCATGCTTACCTACTTTTCCACAAAGAAAAATTTAGAACCAGAAGTTCAAGTGATTTCATCAATCATTTTTAGAAGAAATAATTCAAATTATAAATAAATCTCTCCCAAAGTTATAGAAATGAAAATATTCCTAACTCATCTGATGGAATAAAGACATATTTAAAAAATGGTAAAATAATTTGAATGAATGTAGGTGCAAAATTCTTAACAGAAAAATTAGTAAATTGAATCAAACCACATGAAAAAGGAAATAAATACATCATTACCAAGTGGGATTAATAAAAAATGCAAGGTTGATTTAACAGTTTAAAGTTCATTATTATAACTTATCACATTAAAGTATAATAATGTAATTAAAATACATACAGAGAAAAAATTAAAATATAATGCCTATTCAGGATAAAAAAATTAAATTCTTAGTATCTAGACTACAAGGGAACTTTCTCAATCAGACAAAGATAAGAGTATAATAAAGAATTCTATTAAAAATCCAACATTTAATATAACAATTGATGGCAAACATTGAGCACTCCCTCATAAATAATAAAGTTGATAACTTCTTAATGCACACCTCTACTATTCAACATTGTACTGAAAATCTTAACAAATACAATAAAGCAAGGGAAAGAAGTTTTAAAGCATAAAGATTAAAAAGAAAAAATAAACCCACAGTTACATATTTGAAAATTATTTGGCATCTGAAAAATAATTATTAGAAATAACAAATAAATTTGGGAAAATTCAATTTTATAAGATTAGAATAAAATTTATTTTTCTGTATACAATAAGTAAATAATTTGAAAATAAATTAAACTAAAAGCACTTACTATAGCATCAAAATACATGATATAACTAATGAAAATGTGCAAAATCTCTATGCTTAAAATGACAAAGTTTTCTAAGAGAAATTAAAGAAGATATGAGTAGGAGAGATATGCCGTGCTCATGAATTGCAAGACTTCATATTTTACAATATTCAACCTCCCTAAATTGATATATAATTTCATTGCAATCACAACAAAAATGCCAGTAGACTTGTAAAAAAAATTGGTAAGCTCACTTTAATATTGATCTCACCTCTAAGTGGATCCTAATCAACAAAACAGGCATTAAGGTAGTAGGAGGGAGCAGATTCCACTTACCTCTATGGACAGTAGAAAAACCTAGCCAATCTATGGCGGAACAAAGCAAAGAGCCAACAGTACCCCAGCATATATGAAAATAAGAGACCAAGAATTGTAGCTGAAACTGAAAAACCAGAAGGTAAGGAGAGTGCTTCAGGACAGTAAGGTCCCAGGGGATAGCTGGGGGACCAGGGCGACTGTAGCCCCAGGCTCAGCACTTGGTGCCCAGCTGGGTCTACCACAGACTCCTTGGGAGTAGCTGACCTGCCACATAGTCCTTGGGAAAGAGCTAGATCAACTGCTCCCTGCCTGCCACCCTGGCTAAACAAGGTTTAAAAGCAGCACATGGAGAGACCTGGTTGCTTGAAGTCACAGAAAGGGGAATAAGGACAAAGAGAAAAACACACAGGGGCTGTGATCACCTGAGGAGTCTCTGATTACTGGCTTGGGAGAGTTGAGAGTCACGCTGTGATGGGCACAGCCCCCTGTAGTCACTGGTCTGACTGGAGAATTGGACTGTACACAGCAGCTGGCTTGTATAGGAGGAATTTCTCAAAAAGAAAAACTGAATTATCCTGCAACAGCTTCCTAGCCTTATCCCGACCGAGCCTGGCAGTGATCCTGAGGTTGCAGAGAAGGTTGTGGGGTAGGCTGCACAGAAGGCCCTGTGCACCCCCATAGCACTGGGAAGGGACTGAGGCCGCTGGGCTGATCACACGCCTGCTCCCAGCCCACAGCAGTAAGCCTGGGGAAAGAGCCTCTGAGGAAGACCTGGATCCCACACCCAAGGCACTGGGGAGAGGCGCCAGACTAGCTCTAGGGATAGTATGCACACAACTGGTTGAGTGCATAGCAGGAAGGGAGAAAAGCCATACCAACTGCCCCTTAGCCTGCTGTAGCCAACAAGACAAGAAAAACCAGCTTGTCCAGTTTGAAAACAACAAGAGTTTTTATTTTGTTTTGTTTTTTAAATACTATTTTATTCTTAAATTTTTACTATTGTTTTATCTTTCAATAACTTTTTCCTCTCTTTCCTTCTTTCTTGTTTTATTCCTTCTTCCTTGCTTTCCAATTTTATCTCTTCTTGCTCCCTTCTCCTGCTTTTTTTTTTTAATACCCACAAGTGAGACAAAAAAACCTGGAACTGTGAAAAGACCAGAGTTGGACCCAAAGAGAGGGTATCCAAACAGTTGAGACAGTGAGAAAAAACTCACTTTGCTATTACAGAAGACCTACAAGTTACTACGTATTTGTATTATTATTTTTTCATTATTCTTACATCTTTTATTTTAATAGTATTTTTGTATTTGTCCTCTCTCTGTATAGTCTTCTTTGCTTGTCCGTTATATTGTACCATTTGACAAGTTTCCCCTGTTCTCCCTTTCACAGTGTATTGCTAATTTACTGTTCTTCATGTCACTTGTGTTCCCTTAGCACACTACTCAAGGTCTTATACTCCCTATTCTTGTTACCCAGATCACATAGATTCTGTCATATGATTGTTGCTCTAATATTATTGTAAATAATAGCTCTTCCATACAAGTGTAAACACTTCACAATACCCCTCCTGGATCTTAGCCCACTTCACAGTTTCCTGAACTCTATTGCTTTAGTGGTTAACTCTATTCTTTCACTCACTACACCTATTTACTATCCTTCACTCTCACCTTACCTCAGAATCTGACCTCCCACAACCTCACTATTTTCAGGATCCAACTCACAATCCTTCCCTCCCCAACAAAAGCCTTATCTTCTTTCCATCCTTTCTAAAAAGTGCCTAGTTGGGTGGAATATCACAACTAACACTATACACAGCCAAAATGTCTCCTATCTCTTCTCTACTGGCTGCTACTGTAAATATCATAGAAAATGTTCTTGCTGTATTAAACAATTTTTGCCTTCCCCTCCAACTGATCACAAAAAAGAGTAGATGGAAATGGTGAACAACAGGATACCTGCTGGAAGAGGAAACCCAACAACAAAGGAACCACCAATAGATAACAACAGAAGAAGGTGAATGAGGGAGTGGAAACCACACTAACCTCAATCAAGGACCTATCTGAAAATACAACTAAATAGTGGAGAAACTAACCAGTACAAACAATGGAATAAGAGTAAGAGAGAATCCTCAAAACCTTGTACACATGGAAAAACCAGCTTCAACACAACCTGCCCTCACCAGCACAACAAAATACAAGAGGTGGTGGGCAGAGTGACTTTTAGTTAACCAGCTGGTGGGAAGGACACACCAAAGAAAGACCCAACAACAATCAAAACACAAAGAAAAGTACAGAGGCAAAGTAAACAACAGCCCAAGACCAGTGAGCTCTGGAGATAAAGTAGATTGCCCCACTGAATCTCACAGGCATTCTACCACAGAAGTTCACACCATAAACCCAGGGAACCAGAACGGATTAATGTAAAAACCTGAAGCTAACAACAAGAGTCTCACAAACAATGGGAAGACAAAGAAATAATCCCCAAATGAAAGGAAAGGAGGAAGCCTCAGAAAGAATGCTAAATGAAATAGAGGCAACTCAATTATCACATATGGAATTCAAAGCAATGATTATCTGGAAGTTCAATGAGCTCACAACAAGCTACCAGAAACTACAAGGAAATCACAATGAACTCAATGCCAACTATATCAACATGAAAAAGGAAATAGAAACTATCAACAAGGGCCAAGAGGAAATGAAGAATACAATTTCAGAACCGAAGAACAAAGTAGAAGGTATCAAAAGCAGGATCGATGAAGCAGATGATCAGATCAGCAAACTAGAGAAAAAAAGTAGAAAAAAATACCCAGAAAGAGCAAGAAAAGGAAAAGAGGCTCATAAAGAATGAAGAGGGATTAAGAGAAATGCAAGACAATATGAAACATAATAATATCTGTATAATAGGGATACCAGAATGAGAAGAAGAAGAGCAAGGGATAGAAAACCTATTTGAAAAAGTAATGATGGAAAACTTCCCAAAATTGATGAGAAAAAAAGTCATACAAATCCGGGAAACACAGAGAATACCAATCAAGAGGAACCAGAAGAGGCCCACATCAAGACACATCATCATTAAAATGGCAAAATTCCAAGACAACCAGAGAATCTTAATGACAGCAAGGGAGAAACAGGAAGCAACATACAACGAAGCCCCAAAAAGGTTAGCAACTGACTTCTCAATGGAAACGCTCCAAGCCAGAAGGGAATGGCAAGAAATATTCCAAGGAATGAGAACTAGAGCTGGCAACCAAGGCTACTTTACCCAGTAAAGCTCTCAATCAAGGTAGAAGGCCAAATAAAGAGCTTCCAAGACAAAAGAAGTCTAAGGGAATAAACCCCACCAAACCAGCTCTGCAAGAGATGCTAAAAGGACTACTCTAAGGAAAGGAAGGTAAAAGGAAAGAAAGAGAGGAACACAGGTACCAAAATGGCAATGAATAAGTACCTATCAATAACAACCTTAAATGTAAATGGACTAAATGCTCCAGTCAAAAGATATAGAGTAGCTGATTGGATAAGAAATCATGACCCACACATATTCTGCCTACAGAGACCCACCTCAGGATAAAAGATCTACACAGTTTTAAAGTGAAGGTCTGGAAACAAATTTTCCAAGCAAAAGGACAGGGAAAAAAAGCTGGAGTAGCAATACTCATATCAGACAAAACAGACTTCAAAAAAGTGCCATAAAGAGAGACCCAGAAGGTCAATTTAAAATACTCAAGGGAAGAATCCACCAAGAAGACATAAACATTGCAAACATATATGCATCCAACACAGGAGCACCCAAATACATAAAATCTTAGAAGACTTCAAGAAAGATATTGACAGCAACACAATTATAGTAGGGTATTTTAATACCCCACTTTCAAAAATGGACAGATCTTCAAAACAAAGTATCAACAAAGACAATGTGTCATTGAACAATGCCCTAGATGACATGCACTTAACTGATATATATAGAGCCCTTCATACCAAAGAAGCTAAATACACATTCTTTTCAAATGCATATGGAACATTTTCAAAGATAACCACATGATAGGATATAAAACAAGCCTCAACAAATTCAAGAAAATTGAAATCATACAAGCATTTTCTCTGACCACCAGGGACTGTAACTGGAAACAATCCCAAGGGAAAAAATCCCAAAACACTCAAAATAATGGATATTGAGTAGCATACTATTAAACAATGAATTGGTTCAAGAATGAGATCAAGGGAGAAATCAAAAAGTTTCTGGAAGCAAACAAAAATGAACTCACAAGAACCCAAAACTTATGAGATACAGCAAAGACAGTCCTCAGAGGGAAGTTCACAGTGATAAAAAGATAGAAACATTTCAAATAAAGAATCTAACCCTATGCTTACAAGAACTTGAGGAAGATCAAAGACAGTCCAAAACAAGTAGAAGCAAGGAAATAATCAAGATCAGAGCAGAATTAAATGACATAGAGACTAAAAGCACACATATAAGAATCAATGAATCCAGGAGATGGGTCTTTGAAAAGATAAATAAAATTGACAAACCTTTAAGCAGACTCATCAAGAAAAAAAAGAGAGAGAGAGAGAGAGCACAGTCAAAAATAGAAGAGGAGAGACTACAACTGACACCACAGACATACAAAGGATTGTAATTACTATGAGGAGCTATATGCCAAGAAATTTGAAAACCTAGGTAAAATGGACAAATTTCTAGAAAAATATACTCTCCCAAAACTCAATGAAGAAGAAGCAGAAAGCCTGAACAGATCAATAGCAGCTGGTGAAATTGAAGTACTAATGAAAAAAAACTCCTGACACACAAAAGCCCTGGACCAGATGGTTTCACAGGAGAATTCTACAGAGCATTTAAAGAAGAGCTAACCCCTAAACTTCACAGACCATGTCAAAAAATCCAGGACGATGGAAGACTCCCACAGTCTTTTTATGAAGCCAGCATCATCCTAATCCTAAAACCAGATAAGACACAAAAAAGAAAGAAAACTTCAGGCCAATACTGTTGATGAACATAGATGCTAAAATCCTCAACAAAATATTGGCAAACTGCATCCAACAATACACTAAAAAAAATCATATACCATGACAAGTGGGATTCATCCCAGGGATGCAAGGATGGTACAATATTAGCAAATCAGTAAATGCAATGCATCACATAAACAAAAGATGAGACAAAAATCGCATGATCATATCAATAGTTGTGGGAAAAGCATTTGATAAGGTCCAGCACCATTTATGATAAACACAGTCAGCAAAGTGGGAATAGAGGGAGCATTCCTTAACATAATAAAGGCCAACATCATATTCAATGAGCAAAAAACTAAAAGCTTTTCCACTAAGTTCACGAACAAGACAAAGTTGTCCACTTTCACCGCTTCTATTCAATATAGTATTGAAAGTTTTAGCCACAGCAATCAAACAGGAAACGGAAATAAAAGGTATCTTAATCAGAAAGGAGAAAACAATACTGTCACTGTTTGCAGATGACATCATAGTATACATGGAAAGTCCTATAGACTCAGCAAAAAAACTGCTCGGCCTAATACATGAATTTGACAAAACAGTGGGATACAGAGTCAATATCAAGAAATCAAAGACATTTTTGTATATCAACAATGAAACGGCAGAAGCAGAAATCAAGAAAAAAAATCCCATTTGATATAACAAAAAGAAAAATAAAATACCTAGGAATAAACCTAACCAAGGAGTTAAAAGAACTGTATGCAGAAAACTACACTACACTGAAGAAAGAAATCAGGGAAGACACAAAAAACTGGAAACATATACCATATTAATGGATCTGAATTAACATAATCAAAATGTCCATACTACCAAAGCAATTTACAGTTTTAATGCAATACCTATCTAAGTACCAATGTCATACTTCACAGACATAGAACAAACACGTCAAAAATTTATATGGAACCACAAATAAACCCCAATGGCTGCTGCAATTTTGAGAAAGAAGAACAAAGTAGGAGGGATCACAATATTTGATACCAAACTGTATTACAAGGCCGCTGTAATCAAAACAGCATGGTACTGGCACTAAATCAGGCACATGGATCAATGGAACAGAACAGAGAACCCAGAAATAAACCTAAGTCTCTATGGTCAATTAATATTTGACAAAGAGGGTAGCAACATAAAATTAGCAACATAAAAATAGCCTCTTCATTAAATAGTGTTGGGAAAACTGGACAGGTACGTGCAAAAAAATGAAACTTGAGCGCCAACTTACAACATACACAAAAATAAATTCAAGGTGAATAAAAGACTTAAATATAAGCTGTGACACCATTAAAGTCCTAGAGGAGAGCACAGGCAGGAAAATCTCAGATATCACGCAGCAACATTTTTACTGATATGTTCCCTAGAGCAGGGGACATAAAGGAAAGAATAAACAAATGGGATCTCATCAAAATAAAAAGTTTCTGCACGGATAAATTAAACAGCATTAACATGAAAAGAGAACCAACTATATGGGAAAACACATTTGTCAATGATACCTCGGACAAGTCTTTAATCTTCAAAATATATAAAGAACTTACATGACTCCATTCTAAGAAGACAAGCAACCCAAATAAAAAATGGGCAGATGACTTGAACAAACACTTCTCCAAGGAGGACATACAGAGGGTCCAGAGACACATGAAAAGATGCTCAATATCGCTAGCTATCAGAAAGATGCAAATTAAAACTGCAATGAGATACCACTTCATACCTGTCAGAATGGCCATCACAAACAAAGCAACAAACAACAAGTGTTGGGGAGGTTGTGGAGAAAAGGAAACTCTTGTGCACTGTTGGTGGGATTGCAGACTCATACAACCACTATGGAAAATAGTATGGAATTTTCTCAGAAAACTAAAAATGGATCTGCCTTTTGATCCAGCAATTCCACTACTAGGATTATATCCCAAAACCCAATCCAAAAGACCTATGTACCCCAATGTACATAGCAGCACAATTTACAATAGCCGAGTGTTGGAAGCAACCTAGGTGCCCATCAGTAAATGAATGGGTCAAAAAACTATGGTACATTTACACAGAAGAATTCTATGCAGCAGAGAGAAAGAAAGAGCTCCTACCCTATGCAACAGCATCGATGGAACTGGAAAGCTAACCAAAAACACTGAAATAGAAAACAGGCTGATAGTGACCAGAGTGGTGAGGGGAGGGAATTTCAGGAAAAAGGGGAAGGGATTACAGGATCAAGTATGAAGAACACATGAACAAAAACTAGGTGAAGCGGAAATGGGAGAGAGGTGGGGACCATTGGGGGGTGGACTGGGATGTGAGTAAAAGACCGAGAATTGTACTTGAACACCAATTAAAATAAATTTAAAAAAACAGGCAAGCAAAATATAACAAGAGACGTTGAAATTAAGAACAACCTGAGAGTAACCAGAGGGAATATGAAAGGGGATAATGTCAGGGAAGTGGGGAAGTGTGTTTAGAAACATCTATGAAGCACACATAGACAAAACCAAGGTGGGTGGAAACAGGGGAGGGATTTGGGGATGGTTGGAGTGGGGGTGAGCGTTGAGGAGTAGATGCAGACAACTGTACTTGAACAACAACAAAATCATTTTTAAAAATTACACTGTTAAGAAAATGAATAAAAGAAAAACAATGATCTGAAGAAATCTGTCTTGACATTGAAAAACATAATGGCTTAATTGACTAATTTACACTTCCTAATTTCAAGTCTTACTGTGAAACTACTGCATTAATCAGTGGTGTATTGCTCTAAGGGTAAATTCATGGGCTAATCAAACAGACCAGGGAATCTCAACCCACATGAATATCATAACAATTTTTTACAGAAAAGTACAAGGTCAGCTCAAAGAGGAAAGGGAGAAGTGTCTGTGTCTGTCTTTCTGTGTGTATATGTGAAACAAATATTGTCAAAAACTGAATAACTGCATTTAAAAAATATTAAGAAAAATAATCCCACCTCTTCTCTATTCTAAAAATGAAAATTAATTTGAGATGGGTCACAAACCTGAACATAAAGTCTAGAAATATATAAGCTAGAGGAAAACAGGAGATTATTTTCATGATTGTAGTAAAGTATTTCTTAGATAGACACATATACATTGTCAATGACTTTATTAAAACTAATAATTTCTTCTCATGAATACAACACTAAGAAAATGAACCGTCAAGCGCCAATTGGAAAGTATGTGCATCCATTATATATAAAGAACTTATATAGTGAGATGTTATAAAAACACGACCCAATTTAACATTGGGCAAATTAGTTGAAAGCTGAAAAAATAAAAACATAAATGTTCAATATACATATGAAAAGATGTGAAGCAGAATTAATTACAGCAATATAAATTTAAACCCCCAAATGTTATCATTTTCACAATCTATAATATCTGTTATCAAAAAGATTTGCAATGCTGACAAGAAATTGAAGCAACAGGAACTCTCACACATTGCTGAGAGTGGAAATGGCAAAATAACTCCATAGAACTGTTTGGTGTTTTTTTTTTAAAAACTGTAGTACATGCCCCTACACAATGCTGAAACAATTTACTTGGAAGTATTTAACATATATCCACACACATACATGCACACAAACATGTGTCAATAATGTTCATAGCAGCCTTACACATAATTGTCCCTAGAAACAACCCAAATATCCATTAATATAAGTATGGATAAATATGTTGAAATGTATTAATACAGTGGAATATCTATTGGGAATAAATTGGAATAAAGTAATGATGCAGTCAACAAAATAGGTGAATGCCAAAATAGTATACTGTGCAAAAGAAACCAAGCCCAAAAGATTATAATCTTTATGATTCTATTTATGCACAAGAGAAAAACAAGGGACAGCGACATATAACAGTGAAATCAGAAGGTGGTTCTCCTGAGGTGGGTGGGAGCATCCATTTAAAGGATGATGAGGGCACTTGGCTGATGG